>PVJO010002544.1:0-140951 GCA_004026905.1 Hystrix cristata | reverse complement strand
TGAACTGCTTGCTGGAAAGTACAGGTCCTGGCATTCTTAAACTTGGTATCGGTAAAGAATTAAAGAGGCTGCATTTAAAGTAAAAGAAGACAATTTATTTGAAGATGAGAAAGAGGGAAGAGAGAGATGACAGACAGCTATGCCAAACTGTAGGGACAGGGGCACTCTAGGTAGGGAAAATGTAGGGCAAAGGCCTCATCGAGCTTTATTAAAAATTAATAGGCAACTTGGACCTCTACAACTAGACCCAAAGAAAAAGGCAGCTAGACTCCAGCAATTAGAAAAACAAAGGCAGAGAAACTAGCTCTGGGAAAGTCTCACAGAGTATGATTAGCATAAGAATCACAACTTCCCCTTTATTTAATCCTTAAATCTGAGTAACCTCTCCTTAAGGCCGCCCACTCATGATTTTACCATCTACCAAAGGACAGGGAAAAGTCACAAGGCTAGAACAAATCCAAGGTTAAAACGAAATATAAGCCAGGGAGAAGATGAGATACAAACCAGGAAGCCAATCAGATTCTAGGAGCCTACATGAGACAAAGATCTCAATAAAAGGAGCTGCGGACAAGAAATCCACAAGCAATTTACTCTTGAATTCTCCCTACTCATTCTGGATAGCTGTCCGTCATCTCTCCTTTCCCCCTTTCCCATCTTCAAATAAATTGTCTTCTTTTATTCTAAACTGTTTTCTTTGGTTCTTTTGCCAATGACAGGTTTAGGATCACTGGGAGGTATGTGCTCCAGCAGAGATGTGGCATGACGCTGCAGAGAGGTGGCTTGCTGTCCATTCCTGTGGGGCATAGCGTGCCATGGTGTACAAAACCCTCCCCAGACGTGAGAGGAGAAGTAGAGAGAATTTCAAAGTGAATTGCTCTTGGGCTCTGGCCACCAGCTTTTTAAAATAAGATTTCTTCTTCCCATGTGGGTGCCTGGAATCTGATTGGCTCCCTGGCTTGTCTTTTATCTAATCTTGCATTTCTTCTGCCCATGTAACCTCTCCTTGTCCTTTGGTGGAGGGTACAACTATGGGTAGGGGTTTTAAGGACAGGTTACTTAGGTTTAAGGATTAAGTAAAGGGAAAGTTTGTGATTCTTAGGTTAATCGCGCTATCTGCAACCTTCCCAGACCTAGTTTCTTTGCCTCTGTCTCCCTAATTGCTCCAGGAATCTAGCTGTCTTTGTGTTTCTGATAGTTTGAGTCTAGCTCACTTTATCTTTTGAGTCTGGCTGCCGGGCTCAAAGTTGTCTGTTAATTTTTAATAAAGCTCAATGAGGCCTTTGCCCTCCTTTCCCCTATTTATGGGGGCCCCTGTCCTTACAGCTCGATTCTGTTTTTTTCAGTCTACAGCAATCACGGGCTTTTCGGGGGGCTAGCACTGCCAGCCATTTGCTTTTTTTTTCTCCCTGGGGCTGCTGCCCCTCTCCAGGCTTGCGTTGTGTTTAGGAAAACAGACCCCCTCCCCACGCCAGAGCCAGGGTTAGCGTTCCAGAGCGCTTTCTTCTTTTCCCTGCATTGTCTAAAATTTCTCCATTTTCTCTTTGATTTCTAGTTTTCATGTTAGCTCTGTGGAGCTTTTCTTATTTTTCTCTTCTTTCTTTCTTTCTTTCTTTATTTTGGTGCTGGGGATCAAACTCAGGGCCTTGTGCTTGCAAGGCAAGCACTCCAACCACTGAGTTAAATCCTCAGCCCTATTTTTCTCTTCTTTAAATTGTTATTTTCCAGATGTTCTGAGTCCAGGTCATGGACAGAGTGTGATATGTTGCCAGATTTTATGCTGCTGTTTTTAGTCTATTCTTTACACTAGCTTTTTACCGGCATTTCATCACTTGATTACCAAGTGCCTTGCTTCATTTTTTTTTTCCAGATCTTTAAATCTTGAGGTTTTTTTGAGATTTTATTTTTCTATTTTTTAAAATTTATTTAATGATTTATTTGTTTTTGTTTTTTGAGACAGGGTCATGCTATGGAGTTCTGTTTGGCCTTGAACTCACCATGTAGTCCAGTCTGGCCTCAAATTTACAGTGATCCTCCCACTTCAGCTTTCCAGTGCTGGGATTACAGCTGTGTGTCACCATGCCCGGCTTATGTTCAAATTTTAGATCAGCGAACTTGCACACATACACATACATGTGCACATACACGTTTTTATTCATCCTACTCCTCATTTCAAGTAATTCTAAGATTTCAAATACAGATTTAGAATTAAGATATAGCAAAACTCTTTTAGTACCTTCTTTCTTTAGGTTCCCCATTTCTTTAGTCACCTGTTGTGTGTTTGGAATCTTTTATACAAAATGATCACTCTTAATAACAACTAATTCTTCTGTTCTACTGTTTTATCTCTTCATGGCACTATTTAGAATATTCTGAAGGAATATTTCACAGAAATGTGTAATGACTATCTTGCTCCTAATGCCATTTTTAGGCCAACTTTCTTCATTAGCTAAAAATAGTTTAATATTTCACAATTCATGGAAATATTTGTAAAACAGTATGGAACTCCTACAAACACAATTATTTAACCTCTCATTAATAAGGTAACTCTAAAAATTGGGTTAGCAGGCAGAAATTTTAGTGGTAAAGAAATTATATGCATCCACGTAAAGCAAAACTACAATAAAAGCAAACGCAGTAATATCTCGGTTCACAAACACCTCTGTTCATGAACAATTTGGTTTGCAAACAGAAGCATTTGGCAGAACTTTTCTTCCATTTGTGAACTTCGCATTGGGTGATGAACATGACTATGGCCATCTTCCTTTGTGAACAGGAATGTGGCATCTTTCCCAGAATCATAGACATTATTAAGTTCGTGAACCAAGGTACCACTGTACCTAGGTGCTTGTGTAAGAGGGGCTCTGAAGGGGTTGGGGATTTAGCTCAAGTGATACAGCACTTGCCTAGCAAGCGCAAGGCCCTGAGTTTGATCCCCCACACCCCTCCCCCCAAAAATTGGCTCTGAATTTCTTAAGTAAGTTTTACTTGTTGAAATACCTTTCTGAAGAGAGAGAAATAAAATCCCACAGACTACTATAGCTTAACTTTGTTTTTATTTGTGAATGGACATAGGACTGGGGCAGGGACAGGAAGCACCTGGTCGTGATTTGTGGAAAAGGAATCAATGATCCTTATGTTTTCCTTAATGAAATTGCCTTGATAGGCTCGATAAGAGTGTTTAGGTTTCCAATCTCTTGGAAAAGTCTGCATTTCATTACTGTGTGTTTTATCTCTTTCTTCTCTTTTATGAGCTCTTTAGCAATGAGAGTTAATGGAACCCATCTTCTCTTAAAATAATAAGTACTCCCAAGTCTACTACATTACTTTTAGGATTGATAGACCTAAAGGATTCAGAGGAATACACTTTTCCAGATGAGCAAAAACTAAAGTTCAGTGATATTTTCTCCCATTGTAAATGAACATTCTGTCTTTGCTCACTCATATTTTAAAAATACCATCTCAGATTCTTGGATGAGAATTCTGTGACTTTCCTTCTCAAACTTATGCTAATGAGTCTATAAAATGTAGCCTTTGGCTCACATATGTACTTAGGAGCTAAATTATATCATAATCATGCCATAATAAAGCCTTATAAGCAGTCCTCATGGGAAGTTATACTGCACTCTTAGGTCAAAACTCTAAAGTTGCTGAATAATTATCCCATGTATGTAAATGGTACAATCAGTATTCATGTACTCGCATCCATAGGAAAAGAAGACATTACATGTACTTTTTTCTTATGGAATTACTTAATATGATTATTTTAATTCACTTTTTCCCTGTGTGGTGGACTTACTGTGTTCAATTTGAGCCAGAACACCCAGCTGGACTGAGTTGGGGCAGTTCTGGGTGTAGAGGATCCACCTGAGGATTGTTGCTGATGCAACATAAAGCAGAGTGGGAGCGGAAGCTAGTTGGCGGGCTGTTTCCCAGGAGAAGCTCTCCTGCGGCTGGTTCTCCTGAAAGGAACTCAACTGTTCTCGTCTCAGAAGGAGCTCAGGGCCTTGCTGTCATCGAGGATGGCTGCTGTTACTTCAGGGAGCTCTGGTTGTCATCTCTGCTGCAAGCATCTTATCCTGGTTCCAGTAAAGATTTCTTCAGCCATTATCTGCAGATACGGACGTACATAGGACAGTGCTGTGGGCTCCCAGCCCTCGATTGGATCTTTTGGGTCTCCAGTGCATAGATGGACATTCGGCACTCTTCCTGCATTTGGCTTATGGGTAAATATTGTAACTTATAAATGTTCTGGATTAAATCTGCTCTCTTACAAACTATTGACTCTAAAAAAGTAACTAATACACCCTCCAAGTGTTCAGTGATTTCTGTTGTATGATTCCAACTATAATTTGAGGTACCAGAGAGTTTGTCTATGCAATTAACTCATTTTATAATTGTCCAGTCTGGACTTCACATAAATGTATACTGAAGAGTTTAGAATTGTTTTTCTGTAGTTTGGTTACTAAATCTGTGTGGTAGTTGTCCAATGTAAACTTCACTTAAATATACACTTAATCTCAAGAGAGTGAATTCCACCAGGTTCAGCAAAGTGTGATTATAGTAGAATGCAGTATTCTGGACTGAGAATAATATTATTTTGAGTTACTATTATTAATACGATTTAAATAATAAAAATGTCATGCAGGGCCCTGAGTCCGATTCCCGGCGCCCTCCCTCCCCCCAAAAAACAATGTCTGGGCATATAGCTCAGTGAGAAGCCTCTGGTCTCAAAGCCCAGTATTTAAAAAAAGAAAAAGTCAGGTACCATTATTCTGCACAAATAAAAACAAATTAAAATGTTGTCACCTAAAACTTTTCCAGGACTGTTAACTTTAAAACCAAGTTTCCTGGGTAGTACACCACATTACTTTGGTCAGACCTGCTTGTAAAATCTATGTTACAATATTTCATAACATATAATCAGGATCAAGGAAGTTCAATATAGCTTCATAGTGTCTACCAACTTTTGGAATCATGTATTCAGACAAAGGTTTTCTTCTAAATCTGTTATACATTTTTAGAAGATTTACAAAGTGAGGCCCTATGAAATATTTCTCTTTTAAGACTCAGAAGCAGAGTGCGGGGTCTACGTATTGACCCAACTGTTAACGACTCATTCTTTAAAGTGCCCCTACAAATAATGTTCCAACAATATAATTAACTAGTATATGATTTATGTTGAGCTAAAGTGGTCCCCAAACATATACTAACTGATCTGGCAGCTTGCATAGGAGTGTGAAATCCAAGGATGTACTAAACAGGCATGAAGTAGGGAAAGAGGCAAAGAGAATCATAAAATACTGAGCGTAAGTAAAACGAACACATCATGCCAAAAGTATTTTTAAAATATGTGGGAATACAAATAAAAATGTACTAGGACAAACTCTGAAATAGTGACTTTACACAGAGGTCAAATTTAGTATTTTTTTCACTCTCTATAGCTGCTTATTTTGTAAGATTTATTGCACACATGCATCTGCACATGCCCTGTCTCTCTCTCTCTCTCTCTCTGTCTCTCTTTCTTGGAAAGTAAATCACACTTACTAGTTACAGAAGCAATATATCGGCATAGTTTTTAAGTAGGTAATAATTAGTATTAAAAGCTTTTGAGAGAAGGTGAAGGTAAAAAAGAAAATGGTAGCTGATGGGAGTGGAGTGCAAAAGCATTTAAATCAGAGTATAGTACTGCCAAAACAACAACAACAACAAAAGGCTGTCGTCCAGTCCAGCATGCAGAAATCCTCCAACATGTTGCAGAGAATGGAGAATAGTTGCAGGTGCTTCTGGATCAATGCACACTCAGTTAGTGGGTCTATCATGCTGACAGAGAGAGTACCAAAACCGATACATATGAATGCCCAACAAGAGTGTCTCTGGATGTCAGTCTTGTGTATGTCAATGAAATGAGAACAGAGAGGTATCAAAGCATGCTCACACATCATCAGTGCGCTTGTTTCTGCTACAATAACCCAACCAGAGGCTAACTATGGTCTACTCTTTTAAACTTGGACTGCAATCCTAGTGTCTGTCAAGTGACTGGCCCATCTATTGGGGATGGTAGGCAAAATAATGGAACAGAGACACAAGAGGGAGTTTTCATTGTATCTGACAAGGTGCATTCATCGAATGGTCCCAATGACCTAGCTTTTGGCTTGTTTTGAGTATGTGCTTTCTGCCAGATCTCATGAATTTGTCATAATGGCCATTTAACACCTAAATGATTTGAGTTGTAGAACATTTTGTGAAATGTTAAGTCATCTTTATGATGAAGGCTGCCAAAGGATCAGGTTGCCACAGTGCCGATTCTTATAGGCATAAATTAAATGCGTTAGAATCAGCCATTTACACCAAACCTTAGAATTTTTTCTAGAAGTACTTTGATTAGCATAAATAATCCTTTTGTATGCTAGTTTTAAAAAATAATATTACCTCACAACAGCCAGCGCTGTTAGGAAAACCTTTTGTACAGCCACCCTTCCATATCGATGGGACATAGTTTTCAGGATCAGCTATAGAACCAAAGTCCACGAATACTCAAGTCCTTTATATCAAATGGCATAGTATTTGCATCAAGCCACCACATATCTTCATCATCTCTGTATTATTTAAAATGCCCAATAGAATGTAAATGTTTTGTAAATAGTTTCTAGAGTATATTTTAGGGAAATAATGACATGAGAAAATACTGTACATGTTCAATATAGAGGCAATTAAAAAACTTTCAATTCAGATGATTGATTCTACCCATGAAAATATTTTCAGCTCATAATTGGTCAAGTGTTTGGATGTCAAACTCATGGATGGGGCCAACAGTTCTTTATACATATGGAATGAATGAGGTCTTCATCTTTGCATCATTCTTAGGCACTCAGTAATTAACTTATTGTACTTTAAATCACAGACCAAATATAGTAAGGCAAGCACTTTAACCACTGAGCTAAATCCCCAGCCCCCCCAAATATAGTATTTGGTTATCCTATGGTATTTAAATGTATTTGTTTTGAAGATCAATATATTTCTTCTGAAGCATGATGGGTGCCATATTTAAAAAACAAACAAATCAACAGTATAACATGGTCTACCTTGTAAGATAACGAGAATTATCTCTTTTCCCTAAAATTAGCACTGTTAGAGGTTAATTTTCTGTAGGAGGGTTTATAATTACAAACACTAAAGTGCAATTTTTTGATGGAACTACTGATCAACAAATATTCCAACAATTTGGCAATGGTCTCGGCAGTGTCAGAAATCTATGGTTATTGCCTAAAAAATTGTAGGTAAATTCTTAGGCTATAAAGGGACTAAGAGATTTAAATAGTTCTTATAGTGAGGCTGCATTTGCTTTTTCATAGTGGTTAAAATATCCGAGAATCATTACTAAAATCCTGAATTATATCCTATGTGCTAGCAATTTGAGTAGAAATACATTGTTCCTAGCAGATGGCTCAGTCTTTGTCTCCCACCCACTGTATGAGCCACTTGCTCACTCTTTGCCTGGATTTTTAGTTGACCTATATATAAGATATGACAAGTTTCATGAAGTTAGTCATCATTTTATGCTCATAATCACACCTCTGAGAATTTTACGAAAATAAATCAGCTTATGCAAGACCTTACTTGTATTAAGTTACTTGAATACATTTATAATGAAGCATACACAAAGACACACATATACTCCTATACTCTTATTCTAGGTACCAGTATATGCATATGTCTACCTCATTTCTAATGATAATGTAGTTTATTTAATTGAGGTACTTAAACCAGTTACGGTATTAAAATCTATGAAAATCATTCTTATGAAGACTAGAAATTTGAAGAATATGCGTACCATTGTAAGTGGAAACAGATGAATGTGAAATATTACATACTCATGTAATATCTACACAGACATTATTGCCTCTTTTTGTAAACTACTGGGCTATGGGTGAGACTAAGTGGTAGAGTGTTGCCTAGTACATACAAGGCACTGGTCTTGAACCTTGCACCATGAAGGAAAAACAAAACAGTTATATGGACTATGAATTCAAGTTACCTCAATATGAATCTTGGGTTAAAAATTTACCCTTGTAGGTTCTTTGACAGATTATTTTTCTTGTGTTTTAATTTCCTTAACTCTGAAAAGGAAGTTGATATTAACCAGTATACTTTATAGTTAGGAAAATTAACTAAGATGGTACCTATAAAGCACAATGTTGACTAACTGTCATGAAGCCAACATATAATAAATGGTTACCTGTTGTCTTTTGAGTATTGAGGAGTATGTAAAGTAGAAGAGTTGCTCTCCTATTCATTACTGACATACACAAGCATAAGTACAAACGAAAAGCAAGTTTGAATTCCATGAGCAAGGTATTAAATAGAAGCATGACTTTTAACATCCTCAGAGTGAGACTCAGTTTTTATTCAGGAGCCTCCTTACACAGGTCTGCATTGTTTCAGAGAAATTGAACAAATGAACAAGATACTAAATCTGAGCAGAAGGAATAGCCAATTCATGTCATTAAGACAAGAGTATAATCCTACATACTTAGTTTACTTGTATGGTGCTTTCACCAGCCAAGCAAATTCAGGTAGAAGCAACACTAGTGTTAAATTATACACAAAAGTCTGAAGGTAATCAACTCAAAAGTAACCTACCTGACTTTCACTTTTAGTTCACTACAAATATACACAAATGACACTCTTCCCCTTTTCTTAGTCACTTTCCAATTCCTGGGGAAAAAATACTCAAAATTCCATAATTTAAAGGAGGAGAGATTTATTTTGGCTCACAGTTTCAGAAGTTGTAGTCCATGCTTGACAGGCTTAATCACAGAAATAGCATGGTGGAGGAGACTAGCATGGAGGAAAGCTGCTCATATCATGGCAGCCTGGAGGGAAAAAGAGAAGGGAGTTAGGGAGGGAGATACACTTCCAGGTTATGCCATCAGCAACCAGCCTCTTTTGACCAGGTCCCACCTCATAACAGAACACTCAGCCAAGAACTCATGAGTAGATCAGTCCACTGATGACAACATCATCTCCTGATCAAATCACCTTCCAAAAGTCTCACTTCCGAACACAGGAGACATTGGGGAACATTCCAACGCTAAACTATCACATTCCACTCCTGATCCCCAGAAGACTTAGGTCCATCTCTTTGTGCAAAATGCATCCAAAGTTTTAACAGTTTCAGCACTGCAGAAAAGTCCATGCCCAAAGTCTGTTCTGATACTCAAGGCAAACTTTTAGCTGTGACTGTCTGTTAAAAAAAAAAAAAAAAAAGTTAAATCCTTCTAACTCACAATGGCACAAGATAAATATCTCCATTCTGAAAGGGAGAAATAGGTGCATATGAAGAAATAGAGCAACTCTGAAACACATCAGAGTAAACTTCAAATCCCACAATTCCATGTGTGGCACCTGGGAAAGTTATGGCAAGAAGGGAACTCTAAAGAGCTTCCTAGGTCCTACCCCAGTGGCATTGCTAGTTGCAGGCCTTCTGGCCTCTCACTTGGGGTGGCATCACCCATACCCTTTGGCTTTCCTTAGTAGGCATTTCATGTTTCTGGCATCTCTAACTTCCTGGAATATCCACTGAATCTTTGGCTTTACTCTCAAGGGTTTGCACATGACTCTCTTGGGACACAGTGACTGGTCTCCAAGGCCTTCTTCTGAAATCAGGCAGAAGTCTCCCTGACCTCACAATTCTTGTATTCTGCTTGCCTGTGAAACCAGGCAACCACACTAAGGCCTGCTACCAGCTCAAGCAGTAGACAAGCCTCCCCTTGGATCATGGCTGCAGTGGCGTCTGAGTGCCTGATTGGCTGAACTCTGGGAAACTCTTTATGATTTGGACCCAAAAAAGCTGAGCTTCCTGGGGCTATCTTTTCAAAGCAAAGTCTTTCACTTTTATGCCTTCAACCCTGTGAAAGATGGGCCTTTGCTAATTCCAGAGATGTTATCAAACCATCTTTCCTATTATCCTGATGTAAAGTACTGGGCTTCTTTTTAATGCTAATCCTTTTAGCAACTAATGCTCACTTCTGCCCTGACTTTACAGGCTCCAATTTTCCAGGCCCCAACTTTATAGATGCTTCTTTTCTGTCCATTGGCAAATCATTTTATAATGCTTTTTGCTTCTAATTCTTATGGTAGATATGGCTAAAAGCATCAGTACTCATGCCACAGCTGGAATCTTGAAATTTCTTTTGCCAGATTAATTAGTCCACAGCCCCGAACCTCAATCTCCTGCAAAGTCTTAGAATATGGGAAAAAGCTAAACAAATTTTCTGCCAGTGCATAACACACATGGTCTCCATTCCAGCTGGCAATGGTATCCATATTCCCAATGGAAACCTCTACAGCCTGCCCTTTACTATCAGCCTTTCCATCTGCACTCTTACCTTTTGAGCTCTGACCAGTTTTGTATCAACCACTGCTGATTGCCGACAACATTTGAGGTGTTCTGTAGCTGGCATCTCCACACTTTCCAAACTCCTCCCATGAACCACTTCCAAAAGCTCCTAAACGATGTGGTCTGGTTTTGTCATAGCAACAATCCTGCTTCTGTGGTACCAGTATCTATCTTAGTCACTCTTTCCTTGCTGGGATAAAATACCTGACACCCACAATTTAAAGGAGGAGAAGTTTACTTTGATCCTTAAATGGATTTAAAGAAATGTTCAATTCATGTATACATAAATTCAATACTGAAGAACTTTGAGGAGCTTACAGTTTTAGAAATTTCAATTCATATTTGGCAAGCTCGAATGTAGAAACAGCCCGGCAGAAAAACCTGGCATGGAGGAAAGCTGCTCACATCATGGTAGCCAGGAACCCCAGAGAGAAAAGAGGAGCTGGAGTGGGAGACAGAGCCTTCCAAGTTATGCCTCCGATGACCTGCCTCTTTTGACCTGGTGTCCCATTCGTTACAGCACACTCAGCCAAGAACTCAAGAGTGGATCAATCCAGTGATGAGCCCAACACCCCCATAATCCAATCACCTTCCACAAGCTCATATTTGAACACACGAGGCTTTGGGGGGATGTTCCACATCTAAACCATAACTCCCCTTGAAAAGGCACATGGTTTTAGAGGTTAGTTAAACTTGAAAAAGAGAAACTGTCTAATTTTGGAATGCTTCCAAGTGATGCCAATAAATCTCCACATCTGCTCTATTATCTCAATTGCACCAAGAAACATTCTCCCGATTAGTTAATTAACTTTAGGAACAAACCAAATTAGTTTAAAATGCAATTTAAACACAAGCCTATAAATTGTAATTAAAACTGCATGCTGTTGGTATAAATTTTTCAAAATATTTAAGGAGGGTGGATTTTAAAGAACACACATTTCATGGGAGACTGATTTAGAAGAGCAAATTTATTCATATGATGGATTTTAAAATAATGTTTTAATTAGCCCTTTAGCCACAATGGTTTAGAAGTGTAGGTAAAGAAATAATGTCTACTCATTGTAGATGACTAATATGAGATTTCCTTTTACGCTCTTAATGGTCAATAAACTGTGTTTTTCTTAATAATGAACCAACATGCTGACTAATAAAAATACAATATAAATGAAGAATTCACGACTCTTAAAAACAGTTAACGGTGCTGATTTACAAACTCTTATGAAGCTGCTAATAATGTGCTTTGCTAACATCATTATTAGTCAACATTTAGTGTTTGTATGCAGTACGTTTTAACATAGTAACATTTTAATGTTAACGTGTCTTCAGTATTGAACTTATATATACATATGAATTGAATAGACATCTATTTAAATGTGTTTATTAGTTATACATAAAATCAGTGGCTTTACTCTTACTAGTTATCTTTCAATATCAAGAAAATGCCTCATTAGTCAAATGAACCTCAGAAAGTTATGCTTTTTTTTTAATTTTGGACGAAATATAATTTCAAAAGATGACAGTACTTTTAAAACTGCCTAAAGTACAATACTTACAATAATTTTAGGTAGAGCAAGAATTAAGTTGGTTTATTTCAACAACACAATACTCAATGCAGACCAAAATTTTTTATTGAGCTCACCATCCCAGAGATCTAGAAGAGACATCCTAAGGGATTTGATGTACTATTGGAATTTGATATTTAAAAAAGATTTATTTTATCAAAATATTCTTCCTTGTGCCTTTACTGAATCTCTTTCTTTTGCCTCATACATCTGTATTTTTTTCTCTGGCTCTGTCATCAACATCATTAAAAGCTAGATGGAAATCAGTAGTCAACTTAGACTTGAAGGCATTTATTAAGTCATCACTCAGATTTCCTTTGTGCGGGTAAAATTTCTCCACCTTCAATAGATAAGTGATAAGATTTCTAAGAGACTGAGCATGATAAAATTCAGTTTAAATGTTTAAAATTTGAGGTTAATTTTTTCTTAAATTTTGTTCATTGTTTTTCATTATAAAGGATATAATTCTTTTCGATTTGATAGCTTTTATTTATATTAGTAGTATTGATTTTCTCCTAGAAAGCTAATCAGTTTTACAAATGATACAGATTACACGTTCCATTTAAAGACATTAAAGTTATAATGGAAAGGGGATTTCTTAACAGTTGATCAAAAAGTAAAACTGTAAACATTTGGATATAATACAATAAGAACAGAAGGTAAAGCCTGGCTTAGGATCTTTGAACTTCTTTGTTTCATTTTGTTGGGTCTGGGTTTTCCTGTATAGTTCAGGCTGCCTTGAATTCACTGTGTAGCTCAAGTTGGTCTTGAACTTGCTGTGATCGTTCAGCCTCAGCCTCCCGAGCGCTGGGATTACAAGCGTGTGCTGCTCTACTGGGCTTTAAATTAGACTGTGTTTTCTTTCTCCCTTTCCTGTCTCTGTCTCTGTCTCTGTCTCTCCCCGCCCCCCCCCCCGTCTTTGAGAGAAGGTCTTGCTATTTAGTTCAGGATGGTCTTGAACTCATGCTGATCCTTCTTACTCAGCCTCCCCAGTGTTAGGATTTCAGGTGTGAGCTACCATGCTCAGCTAGCCATTCTCATTAAGTTCACAGTTGTTGAATATTACCATTTGAGTAGACAGGCTCTGGGAAAAGTCAAGATTAATTTAAGAAAGTAATGATTGGATTAAAGGAAACCAAGAATAATAAAAAAGAACTATTGATTTTAAAAGATAGTCTTCCATACGATAAAGAAAGAGGTTATTGCAATTTGTCTTCTCCAGAAGTTAGATACTATCCTATAGCAATCAGCAGTGATTATTTTAGGATATTCTTATAGTCTCTTTCTAATTTCTGAGAAATGGACCTGATGGTAATAATACTCTCACATTAGCAAATATGAGAGGACACATTGTCCCTCTAGCAGGCAGCCCATTTCTGCTTATGGAGTCAACAATGTTGGTCACTTTTGCCCTACATTATGACAAACCCCTAAAGTCACTGCTTTACTTGCTTATAAAGCTGAGCACAGGGAAACAATGACTCTAGGGGTTGTAAATATGACATATCAGACACCCCGTCTGTTACGCAGTGCTATACTTCTAATAATTAACTTACTGTTGCTTGCAAGAGAACTGTGGTTCCATTGACTGCTCTTGACCAATGACTGAGAATTGTGGGAATATCAAGGTGGAAATTGGGTTCCCTCACATGCATTTGGGTTGGTGACTCCCTTGATCTTTGCCTGCACCTCCCGAGTGTAGTCTTGGGCACATTTTCTAACTTTTTCTATCTTTCCTCCCTGTGTCCTTCACTAGGAGTCAGAATCAGAGTTGCAGCCTAAGCTGACAGCTCCCCCTCAAGTGTCTTTGTCTTCTTCCCTATGTTCTTTCCATAGGTATTTTAAAAAAAAAAAGAAAAAAAAAAAACCAAGCATGTTTATTCTCATCTTTGATCTTGGAATTCGCCTCTCAGATTAACACAAGTGTGACCAAAAAACAAAGATGAATATTTGGATGAGTTCCCACATGGGATAGGCTATGCATGTAAGTAACATCAAGTAGAAACTTGATTATTAAAGATTTTACCAGTATTGACCTGGAAAATCATCTCAGTGAAGTAGAAGATACTGTTGTAGGTTCAACGATGTGGCATTCTAAATGTATGTGATAATGAAACCTACAAATATGGCTAGTCATTGCCAAGTTGTGTTGACTATGCAGAAGGAAAATAAGAGCCTGGGTGCTCCGAACAATAAGCCCAGGTGCTATGTATAAAAGGCCTTCATCAGCTGTACAGGAAGGGCCAATGTAGATAAGCAGCAAGTTGAGGGCTTATTGTGAGAGCACGACTCGCAGACTTTTGAATTCTCAGCCATAGCAGGTCTTTTATGTGAAAGGCAAAGACTAGGAGGGGAACTCTTGGATCTGGAAAACTCAGGCGAGGCCATCTACATAAACAGTTCGGAGTGGCATGAACTTATCACCCCATGGACTTTCTGGATATGCAGGGATGGCTCGCCCTTTCCTGGTAATGGCTAGTACTTACACTGTGCTAGAAGATACTAGAAAGATACTCTCTTTCCCACAAGACAACAGATGGTCCCCTGAGTGCTGCCCCACTTTCTGTCCTAGATGCCTGGCTGACACCTGGGTTGGAGTCACAGTGTGAACTGGCCTCCCATGCTGGACCTATACAGGGATGGTACACATAAAGACAGGTATGAGTTATTTGGCATATACCAATCCTGCGGTTGGATTTTAGGGGGCTTCATTGAGCAGCTGGAATTTAAGACTGGATGAGCACAAATTCATGGAATTGAACGTGTTTTGTAAAGACACATAATTTATCACCCATCAAAGACACAAAGAGATGAGACAAATTTGTTCTTCTGGTAGCTCTTAGGAGCCTGGGAAGAACAATGGCTAAGTCTCAACAAAATACAAATGCCTGGATTGCCATAAAAGATGGTATCAGACAGACTGCTGGTATAAAGGGTATGGGTGGGATGGTTAATATTATGTATTCATTTAAGTGATACAAAAGTTCCCAGATGTTTGGTTCAACAGTATTTTTCTGTGTGTCTATGAAGGTGTTTCTGCATGAAGTTAACATTTGGTAGATTTTTAAAGTAGATCATCCTCCCCAGGGAAGGTGAGCCTCATGCCAGCTGGTCAAGACCTGAGGAGAATAAAAGGCTGAATAAGAATTCTCTCTGAGTGGCTGCCTGGGCTGGGCCATCAGTATTCTGTCTTTGGACTTGCTTAGAGCATAGAGCATACTTATTAAGCTCTCTGCTTTTCGGGGACTCAGACTGGGACTGAGGCCATACCATTGGCTCTCCTGGGTCTGGGCCGCTCAGCCTCCATAATAACATGAGATAATTCTTTATAATAAACCTCTTTATAAGTATGCACAACTTATTAAATAGATTTATTTTTCAGAAGAACCCCTACTAATACAGTGAATATGCTGGAATGAAGATGTTACATAAGGTGAGAGAGATGAAGAAAGTAGGTGCAGTGATCTTTATGATGCTCGTTTAATTGAAAGAACTGAATTGACAGATCTAGGAGAATAACTCTAAATACCTCTGATTTGGTCAAATACTGGCCCTCTCTGCCAGATGTGATATCTTAGCAGAGAATATTCTTAAGTCCTTAGGTGTGAAATGACATGGTATGTGGTCACAGTTTGATAACTGCATCTTCCCATTACCATTAGAACAAAGGATCAGGCATACTTTTGATTCATACGGGGTGGATAATACTCATTTATATACTTACTTCGGGTCTATGTTAACCATCTTTCCCTGTGTTATAACATGGTTTTAAGAGATACGGACTTCATAGAACATAATAGTTTTAATTTCATCGACAAAATCATGCCAATTGGACAGGACAAGCCAACAAGTGGCTAGCGGATTGGTGGTCTTTCAGTCACCAGCTAAAAGCCACTCAAAGGAAGAAAGACCTCAGTGCAAACCCAAAAATGGACCTCAAAGCATAGCAGTGGAAATATTTACTCAATTTTTCTATAAGTGGAAGTCTATCAGATAAATTCCCAGGATTGCTACAAGTCTTAAAACCTTCCATTATTCTCTACATATTCCCTTTCCTATAAGCACCTACATTTTTCATAGTTCTCTTCTAAGTCTTGCAACCCCAAACTTCATTTTTGTGCTTTTAGTGATGCTTCTGTAGCTAGCTGTATGATAATGGTTGCCAGAGGTCCTGTCATACTAAGAAATGCCACATAGAATTTCTGGGTTCCAGATACACTCCTCTATGTTCCCTAAATAAGACTCGATTGTAAGGGGCAACCAGCCACTAGCCATTGTACTGATCCTCTTCTTTTCCCACTAGTTCAGTAGCATAATGAGGACAAAGCATTCAGGTGTCAATACCAGTTTCCTGGAATTGATACAATATTCCCATTGGAAGATCCTTCTGCTTGGAAACAAGACATCTAAACCAGCAGAGCTCAGACTTGTTAAGATGAGAGGTTTTGACTGGTAGATCACTAGGGATAATTCTAAGAAGAATGACTCCCATTGGGACTTCTTAATTCTTTGATCTTTGAATTCTAGACAGGGGAAAAGCAATGCTGTATTTCAGTCGCTAATTTAGATTGTATCCTAGAAAACATTATGCCCACTTTGCAAAGCATTTGCCATATACCTGGCCGGTATTCTAATCCAGTCTTTAGAAAGCTGATACAGTGTTTCTTCAAGCCAGTTGCTTCAAAACAGTGGAATTCTAATTATATAAGCCAAAAGTAATGAGTTTCTTCTTGAGAAGCAAGACTGGTGGCCTGAATAAGAGATTTTATAACTCCATGAATCATGAAGCTGGCAGACAATGGGTCAAAATCAAGATTGATGTGTCTCTGGCCAACTCTCTTTTCAGGAAAAACAAACAAACAAAAAAGATATTCTGCTAAATTTTCTTCCTTTTAGAAATATTTCTTTGCATTGCTATTTTTTAGGGCAATGCTACTATGTGGATGTCATAGTACCACATCTGGTGTACTATGGTGGGGAATGCTAACGTATTATTCAAAACTATTGGCAAACCAGGCCAGTTTTTTCTTTCCCAGTCAACTGACAAGAATACAACACTGCGGGAGGCCAGAAGTGAATTTGGAGCAAGAAAGGAGGAAACATAGCAAGGTCAGGATTCATGGGAAAGGCAGCCACTGTTAACCATAACTACTTGTGCATTTAGGTTCACTTCAAGACCAAACTTGTATACCAGCTTTTCATTTAATAATGGGGCTCTGCATTGCACCCCAAAAATTACAGCCGAGAGGGTCCAACAATTCTTATTTCATTTAGTTAACTTACATTTCATGGTAAGCAGGGAGCTCATGCATCAACATTTGGAAGCTGATTTTCAAATAGTTATCTAAATAATATAAAGTAGCTTTCTTCTGAAATGCTGACTTCCGTGATTTACCTATAGGGCCCTGCTCAAGGCTCCATAGAGAATACCCACATTCTAGATGCTTCGAGCACTATTTCATATGCTTAGTCTCAAGGTTCACAAAATAAGGCAAATTTTGTGCAGCCCACAACTATTTCAGAGTCTTCTTCTCTAAGCGCTTCTAAATTTGACAGTCTTATGAAATTATTCTGTGTGTTGGTTAGAGGATTAAATTCAAATGAAGTATATAATACATAAAAATAGAGTCCCACTAGTCATTGTGCTTCTTTCTTAGTGATAGGGTATGCCAGATCCACTAGTTTAGCCTTATATTTTAAAAAGGACAATATTTTCCTTTTTTTTCTTTTTTTTGTGGCTCTGGTGATTTCAGGACCTTGCACAGACTAAGCTAGTGCTCTGCCACTGAGCTGCACCCATAAGCCCGAATTGGATTGTATTAGTTAATTTTCTGGAGTCAATGGTTTGCAAGAGAGCAGATTTAAAACAAGACATTTGCAAGTTACAACATTCACCCATAAGCCAAATGCAGGAAGAGTGCAGAATATCTGTCTATGCGCTGGAGACCTGAAAGATGCAATCAAGGGCTGGGAGCCCATGGCACTGTCCAGTGTACCTCTGTGTCTGCACTAAATGGCTGACCAAATCTATACTGGAACCGGGATATGATGCTCGCAGCAGAGATGAAGACTAGAGCTCCCGTGAAGCAAACAGCAGCCACCCGCAACGACAGTATCCTGAGCTCCTTCTGCAAAGAGAACGGCTGAGTTCCCCTTTGGGAGAACCAGCCATAACAGAGCTTCACCTGGGAAACAGCCAGCTGCTGTCTTCTGCTCCAGTTCTTCTTTATACCGTGTTGGTGATAACCTTCAGATCCATCTTCTACACCCAGAACCACACCATCTCAGTTCAGCTGAGTATTCTTGCTAAAGTTGACCATAAGTCCACTGCAAGGATACCTTGAGAAGCCCAAAGATATTAGATCTATAGAAATTTCACCAAAGTGGCAGGATCTCAAATTTTCATAGTCTTATTTCTTTCCCTGGTATACATATTTTCCATCAAAGTATACTGGATATTTTCCAGATTTTGATCAATTGTTAAGCTTGTTATATCACCATTATTTAGTATATCATACTGTGGAATGGTTGTATTATAGGCAGCGAAGTAAGGTAGAAATATTATAGGCAGTCAGACAGGGCTGGGCCCTCAATGGAGTCAATACACAGGACAACTATGGCTGGAGGCGCATCCATTGAAGGTCAGATCTCAAGATAAGGATGGAAAGACCAGAGCCACACCCCTGGCTGAGGGATAAACAATGAATTGAAGATTACTTCTATTAAAGTCTAGGTCACCCAGGTGGGCGACCAAGATCTCCGGATCCAACCCACCCTGGAATGTCCTTGTTCTCTCCTTGCCGATTTACTACGTGACTTTCTTCCCCATTGGACCACTATTACCTAAACGACTACACTTGTAATATTATTGGTTAATCATCATTTTGACACACATTTTACCTGCCTCACGATTTTGCTCTATAAAACTTCCCCTGAAGGGTGGGCTCGTTGGCAACCCACTCGGGTCCCCTCCTGTCTCTCAGGAGCTCTCTTTCTCTCTCCCAATAAAATTCCTACTCTTAACCTCCTTTGTTCCTTAGAGTTCATTCTTCGACTTCGGGGAACACGAACTCAGCATAACTGACATCTAGCAGGTTGGGAGTTATATTTTTTCCCCTATATCAGTTGGATGCTAAAATTTTCTGCACATTAAATTATGCTGAACTGTTAATAAATTATGACTGTGAAGGCCTGTTGTCCCTTTCAAGTGAAACCAAATTGCTTTTAAAGTATAGATAAGGGAAAAATTGGCAAAAGAATGTCTTTATATAAAGTATATGTTGTTTTCTCCTGTAAGAGAGAGACCATACTGAGAAACCATAAATATTGAGACTATATATAAAGAGACAATGTATACTGGGAGGCTGAGGTAGCATGATCACAAGTTTTAGCCCAGCACAGGCAATTTAGCAAGACATTGCCTCAAAATAAAAGAAAAAAAGAAATTAAAATGGGCAGGGGATATAGCTTAGGGCAAAGGTCCTGGGTTCAATCCTCTATAATAGGAACTCCCCCCACCAAAAAAAAGAAAAAAAAAAAACAAGAAAAACAAACAAACAAAAAGACCAGAGATTACATCTGCAATGGTAGATAGTTCTCTGCTATCCTTCAAAATACAATGCTTCGCTTTTGATTTATTGGGTCAGTATAGAAGATGTTCTACTACATCTTTCCTATTATAACAGTCCTAATATCACATGTGATAGAATCAATATAGAGATTTTTATCAGTTTCTTAGCATGTCTATTATGACTGTACTTTAGGAGTGGGCAAATAATCACAGAACTTGTTCTGGGATCTACCAAGTCTACTGTAAAGAGAACCAAGTTAAAACTCCATTATTACCTGAATTCCAAAGTTCCATGGTTACTGGTTGATCACATTATTTTGGCTTTGGAGGATTTAGGATTAGTTCAGAATTAGTATCCAGTAATCCCTCTAAAACTTGCACATTTTTCTAATACTTACTCATGCAATAAATAGTTGTAAGATCCTCTGGGGGAAAGTCTAGAAGAAAGATTTACAGCATACATTTTGGGCATTGCAGTAGAGTTCTTATTAAGAAGACCTCATTTTTATTAAGTACCCTTTTCATCCAAACTGCTCTGGGACTGTGAATTGAAGTTTGGAAATAAGGGAAAAACTTATGAGCATAGTGATCACTCAAATTAGATCTCGATTTTCTTTTTTTATTTTAGTAGATCTCGAAATTTGCGGATGTGAGAGTGATCTGGCTGCGACATCTGTCACCGCATTGATCGTCACGGTTGATTAGGCTGATCCGGCTGGCTAGATGGAAGTCCCTTTTCTCCTTCACCTCTCCACTTGCATCCGTCCTGAAGCTGCGCGCTCGGCTGAAGACGATGATCACCCCCGACAGAGGAGGACCGTTTCCTCCGTCAAGGGTACACCAGAGGCTGCGCTCCCCTACTGGAACCTCCAAATGAGCTCTCAAAATTTACAAGCCAAGAGAATTTGATTACACAAGTTCTGTTAAGATTGTAGTAGGGACGGTTATCCACTGAGAAAGATACCTAAGCATTACGTGGTTTTGATAATTCTGTCAGTATTTCTCCTCAATAAAGTAATAACAATCATTTTATCTCTGTTGATTGAAAGCATCTACTTGGTTTCTGTCTATTATTGCATCATTGCCAATGAACTCAGGAAACCTATTTTGATGGCAGGAACCTTCCAGTATAATTTCTGAGAGCAGCCATCAGAGAGAGTAAGATGTACTGTCCTCACCAATGTATTTTTCAATGACTTAATTCAAGAGGTATCCTGTAGATTTTATTAAGGAAACTAGAAGCGACGGGCTGTTTCTTAGACATTTGTCCCCTTGTTCCTATCTAAGTCTTTAGATAATTTCATTCTTCATTTACCCATGAAGTTCTGATGACAACTGTCTAACTAATGCATCCCACTCTGGGCTTCGTGTTTCATTCAGCCTAAGTGCCAAGTGCTAGAACCACTGCCAGATGCTCAAGCTAAAACATCAAATCTAGACAGCCTACTTAGGGCACTCACGTTAATAACTCTATATTCTTCCTACTATTGTATTTCTCCTACTATGAGAATCCATGTTCATGCATATTCCTAAGATTTCCATTAATATTAACTGGCAAAAACTTGGGATTTGAGTGAGCCTATAATAGTTTTCCAGGTCACGCTTATACCCATAATACAAGATTTGCCAGTATCTGAGTCTAGTTATAAGTGTAGAAGTAATGAATGTTGATTGGTGGAAGAGGAGGAGCTTAAAAACAATTAGTGTTCTTTTGTGAACAATAACCATCCTTAGAATGTGAAAACGGGCTACTGATAATGAAGAGGGGTGGATTGGATCTGAGGGCTTCACAGAATTTTCCTAGTTTTTCTGATCATGTTTTTCAATAATTTGTTAACCATATCTGAAGATAACCCGCAAATCTGCTAATTTAATATGTGTCAAAATTTATCCAATTGCATGATCAAATTTGAAGTTGATTTTCAGAGAATTTGTCCCTGAAGTTACAGGGATAAGCATTTCTTTTCAGAGCAATAATAAGAAATTTACCTATTTCCTTACCCAGGCCTTGAAGTGGGAGCTTGTGAACTCATCGCCTTCTTTGTACAAGTTTGTATCATTAGTAGAAACCAAGCAATGTAATGACCTTTTTAATCTTTATACCCCCTATAGTGTTATACCAGCTACCTGATCTCCCAAAGCTGTCCACAGCTCTCCATGTCTCTTTTAGTTGACTACAGCTGATAATTGGAAGTGACTCGATAGCGTGTGTCATTGTCACCACTATTCATTTTACAAGAAAAAAAGTCATCATTAATGTCTTCCAAGCAAAACAGATCAGCGATTCAATTGTCAGTCCCCATTTTTAAGGTAATGTTGTGCTAGAAGCATTTCAATTACCAAATCCTTCATCAGTCTAGATTTGATTAGAAAACCAGAACTGTTCTCTACATGTTTGAGCTTGAAATTCACGGAGTCAGCACCCAAGATGATGCCTATACAAGTGACTGAGACTGTTCTCAGGAAAAACTAAGACAGTGAGGGACGTAGGATCAGAACTAGGGGTAGCAGACAAAGGTTTTATTTTAGCTGAAGTCCCCCTTCAGGGGATTTGGCAAGTAATCAAGAGTATCTATTAAAAGGTGTTACACAGATAAGGAAATAAATAAAGACAAAAATGTTTACGTAAATAGAGGAGGAGCTAGCTGAGGGAAGATGTGCAAAACTGCAGCCAGAACACAGAAAAGAGCACAAGATGTCAATCTAACACGGTAGCAGAAAGGAAAGCTGCTGATATTAGGACAGTCTATAATGAGCTGTGGAGTGTGAACGTGTGTAGGTGTCTGGAAGCTGCCTGACTACATGACCTTCTGGAATTTCCACTTCTGATTTAAAAAAAAAAAAAAAATCTCCCGAAGTTCTCTTTGTAAAATAATAATCTGGGATTTGCATTATGAAAAATGAACATATATGTCAATATGACCAAATTTTCAAATCATATTTTCAGATCTTGTTTACAATTATTAATTTTTGTCACCTTGCCCTGCCAGTCATTTTAAAAGTACATTAATATCTTCTACTACTACTGTGGTGTGGAGTGTTTCTACTTTTGGTATTTTTTATTTCAGACCCTTCTCATCTTTTCTGGTTAACTTTTTTTTTAACGTCCAAAATTCAAGCAGACAGTTAACAACAACAGCAAAAAAATACAGCTTTTACAGGACCTGGAATTCAGACACTTGGAGAATAACTTGGTGAAGGAAAACAGAAGGAGATTCTCAGTAATGGTTTGTAGGAAAACTACAAACCACAGAGAAACTGGAGAAACTGAGAAGAAAGGAGAGAAAAGAATGAAGCAGTTTGAAATGCTAACCTCAGCTCCTGTCTCCGTTTCTACAAGGTTAACCTGAAGAGGGTCAGCGACTCCAGGGAGAAACGACAGACAGACTAGCAGTACTAGCTCTAAGAAAGACCAAGGTTATTGTAGACTGCAAAAACAGCATGGGGTTTTACTCTGACAGTAACTCCTTCAACCCAGCAGGCTAAAGCTGGGGAAAAAAGAAAAAGAACCCATTACTGCTCCTGCCATATTTGACAGTGTTTAATTAGGAGCCGTTTGGGAAAGGGGTGCATTGATTAAGACTAAGCTGCAGAACAACTATAGAACAACTACACGTCAGGGTTTTGGGGGTCATTCTATCACAGTGACTGAGTAAGATATGGCCACGAGTGACATTTGTGGATGGAACCTGGGCAAGTCATAGACCCCTTGAAAAGTTTAAGCTCAGGCTGGAAGGTTACAAGTGTCCTGCCCTCTGCGGTGAGAAGCCAGCCGGTCAGATGTGGCTTTTGGATGGGCGAGGTCTGAAAGTGCCGGCATTAACTCCAGCAAGTGGTCTACTTAACACCCACCCCCAGCCTACCCTGCTGTCTGCATCCAGCATGAACTTGGAGGTCTGTGTGCTTTCCTCATCTTCAGATGTGACGGATATACCTCAGTTTAGATGGTTGCCGCAGCCCAGGGTGTACGGACAGAGGGGAACATGGAAGGAGGGGCGCCAGTCGAACCCACAGGCCATAAAGGTAGGCAGAGTAAACAGTGATTTGAAGTTTGGAAGTAACTGGAAGCTGATAGAGTGGACATAAGGTACTCTAGGGCAGACTGAGTCCAACAGGCAAGGTGGGGTAGGACTCAGCATTCACACACAAATATGTGACTCACCAAGCCTCGCATAGCTGATGGATTCCAGTACTGCGGTCCATGGAAAGAAACTAGTCATTCAAAAGCACAGAAGAATTTTGGGGGCCACTTTCTTTTTTTCTTTGTTGTTTTTTGTTTTTGTTTTTTCCCTGCCTTTTTCTTGTTTGTTCTTTTCTGTTACTTTATCTAATTCTATAAATATTCTTTTACTCCTTAAGAATAGCCTTTATCTCATTTCTATTGCATCTTTCTCATCTTCTTCTTTATTTTTCAAATTTTGCTTCTTTCATTTTCCCCCTCCACTTTTTATTAGTATCACTATTAAGCTTTATTAATTTTTAGATATTTAGTTGTGTCTACTCTCATATCGTTGAATCCTTTTCTACTATGAATGGTGATATAGTTGTAGTATTTAGTAGATATTTATCTTATGCCAATATTTGTGACTATGTCATTAGTGCAGATCTCTTTTCTGTTGTTAAATTGGTGCAATGGTAGCTTTTATTGGTTCTTATGGTATGCCAATATCCAGTTTGTCTTTGATGCTATTATTTTTGGCTCAATTAATTTTATTGCCAGGGTAACATAATTGTTTCTACTGAATGCCAGTAACTGGTTTGGCTTTGTGACACCACAATACCGGGGTTCATTTCTGAAGAGCTGGATACTGGTCCAATTACACTGTCCTCTCACTTCCATAAATTAATGGAGGCGATCTCAGGACAGAGGTAAAAGCCTGTAGTTAGCTACATCCAAGTACCTCAATACAAAGTTGATGCTGACTAAAGCGATCTGCATACTAGCAAAAAATCTTTCCACTATCATCAGCCGACAACTGTCGTCACACACACATGCACACTAGAGACATGAAAAAGCAAGGCAACAAAGTGCCTTCCCAAAACTCTCAACTCCCCAAAGCCATGGGGCATTAATGAAGAAGAAATGCAAATGAAAAGGGGAGTAAGAGATGGAGAAATGCTGGAGGGAGAAGAGGGGAAAGAGAATTAAAAAGTATTAAGATTTTGGGGCTGAGGATTTAGCTCAGCGATTAAAGTGCTTGCCTTGCAAGCACAAGGGCCTGAGTTCGATCCCCAGCACCACCAAAAAAAAAAAAAAAAAGTATTAAGATTTTAGTCTTTATGGAAGGGAAGAAAATGTCCAAATGGGAAAGGAAACAAGGGAGGGGGAGGGGAAAGGAAGGGAGGGACAAGAGAAATAAGAAATGGAAGGAAAAAATGGAAACAAACCTTTTGTAAATGGGGAGGGAGGAGGGGGTGAAGGAAGGGGAATGGGAAAAAAAGGAGCAACAAGATATGTCAAGTACAGGTACAAATCCTCTGTGATGAATGTTATCACTATGTACATCTAAAATGTGCCATAAAAATAAAATATATTAAAAAAACAAAAAAAAGAAAAAAGTATTAGATATGTTAGGTATATTCTCCTCATGAAAAATGTAACCATTTTGTTCTGGAAGCATGCAGTCATAAAAATAAAAATTCAAAAAAGAGTCAAAAAGAAAAAATGAAATTTAAATAGATTTGACCTGAGATATTTTCCTGCAGTCATTTATTAATTTTATTTTTGTGGTGAGCAAATGTACAGGTTTTGACCTGTGGATAGATTTACATGAGCACTACTACACTCAGGAGGCAAAAGTCTCTATGACATGAAAATACCCCTCATGGTACCCATTCGCCCCTCCTTTTTCTGCATGCTAACCTCTGACCATCGGTGGTGTGTTCCCATCACCAGAATTTTAAAATTGACAAAACTCTATTGGTCCTATTGGCATTGCTTACATAGTCTCTATTTATTTATAGCAAACCATGTTTTGATTATTTCCAGTGTACTTTATCATCACCATTTTTATTTCATTTTCATTTTTCTGTCTAGAATATTTGCTCTCTGCCTAACGAACAACTTTTAATATTTCTGTTATACATATGCAGGTGATTTTTTATGCTTTTTATGTGCCTGAAAATGATTTTTATTATTTATGGATTGATCGATTGTGTTTGGCTTCATATTTAAGGGATATTCTTGCAGGGTATAGAATTAGAAGAGGCAAGTCATTCACTTTTAGCACTTTGAAGATACTCTATTATCTTCTGATTTCGATTCTTTTGGTTGAGGAATCCAGTGTCATTTTACAAGTTCTCCCTTTGGAAGTAATGTGTATTTATTGGTTGCTTATAAGACTTTTTTTAGAACTTGATTTTCATAAAATTTACTAAAATGTGTGCAGAGATAGTTTGCTTTTGTATTTTTCTATATTTTCCTTCTTTTGCACTCTCTCTGTGTTAACTTAAATAGTTTTTTTAGTAACTTATTATGAACACACTAGTTTTTTCCACAGATTATCTGCTTTGAAGGACTATTTTTAGTTTCTATTTCTAATACATTGCACTATTCACTGCAAAATTCCTAGATATAATTCATTAATTGATATTTTTATTCTCTGAGGAAGTTCTGCATCTTTTAAGTTTCTGTGTTTGACTCATTTGGAGTTTTTTCCCTTTTTACCTGGTCTTTCTATTATGCTTGTTGCTGGTATGTCACGTAATCTTTGGTTTGTGACAGACATTGTAGTTTGTAAATTGCAGAAGGTTTAAATGATATTCTTTTTGTCAGAAGAGAGTGTACTTTAGCCTGCAATAGCATGTAGGTTCCAGACACATTATCTTCGTATACACACAGGCACAAAACTATCTCAGGACCAGACTGCAGATTTGGAAGGCTCTAGCTCACCTTTACTTTAAAGTACAGCTCTCTACAAGCCTGTAGTGATTATTATGTCTCTGTCTGGGTGCCAACAGCAGCTTCTGGACCTGATTTTTTGTCTCTTTTATACCATGAAACTGTAGAAATCTTTACTCTTATTTCTCTTGTTTTTCTGTTATGTGCTTTGTCTCTTGCTTCATCTCTTGTAGAGTTTAGGAATATGGTAAATTCCTCATGCGGAGTTAACTTCATCATCCTTTCCTTCTTTTCAAGTGTTTAATTTTTTGTTTCAAGTCCTCGCCCAGCACGAAGGCTACATATGTCTGTCTACTTCTTAGAGGTGATCAAAAATATGGCTGGCTCACTGTTTCTTTCCTACATTCCAGGAATCTAACTTTTGGCCATTGGCCGCCTGCATCTCCACCAAGGATTAGTGAATAAGGTAAGAGATGACGTAGTGTGGAAAACGTGGGCTGACATTCACCAGTACGCTCCCTAAAGTCCTGGCTAAGCATTATATTTCTGGGACTCGATGTGTCTCACTTGACTTCTTTTTCCATCGCTGACCAAACAAATTCAAAGCCCTTTAATTAAAAGTCCCGGAAGGAGCACAGTAGCACTCAACTTGTCACTCCAGCAGCTCTGAGTCCTATTCCCTCAGCAGATCTCACTGATATGTTTACAAAATTTTTATTTTTTGTTATGTTGTTTGGCTTTCTTCTATCTTTTGTATTTTGTATTGAAATTTACATTTCTTATTTTTGTCGTACTGGAAGTGTGATTTTCTGTAACCTATTGCAGCATAATCAAAAGCTCAAGTCTTGCCTTCATTGTTTTTTGGGAAAATCGATATGGAGCCCGGATGTTTTGGCCAATGATGGGCATAAAAATCAAGTAAGATATACAGCATGTCTAAGAAATATGAATTAGATCAGGGTATTAAAAAGTTTAGAAAAGTTGATCCTATCAGATACCCCAAAAGATGACTCACCAGTTAACACTACTCAGAACAGTCAATTTATTCTTGTGAATTACAAGGTCTTGTGGTTGTAGTTTACCTCTTTAAGTGATCATAAAGTTTATCCTGAAATTGTAAGTAATATACAAGCTCATATAACCTGAGTCAGTTTCTACAACTGACATCCAAGGAGCCTAATCAACTTTGCTCCAAATAATTATGAAACTATAAAAATGGAAAATACTTTTTATTTCTCTGGATACAATACATTTCTCAAGCTTGTTTTACTATTTGTTGAATTGAATTAAATTTTACATTGTAATTCAGACTCTGAAATTAAAATAAATGGAAATAAAACGTATCATCTAAAATAAATCAAATCTGAAATTTGGAAATTTTGATCATATAAACCATGGAAAAATATTATAATATCATCCAAAATGAGTTAGAGTTAAAATACAGATAATCCAATACTGCAAACCATGAATACGAAAGAACAAATCAAATACACTGTTTCAGTGTAGTCCCTTATGGACATGATTATGGTTCATTCTAAAATATTCCCTGATAGCATTTGTCACATAGAACTACAGGGTGAAGAAAATGCTGAAATGTCAATATATATTTAAAATTACATTTTTACAAAAAAGTATGAATAAAACAGCAAGAATAGACTAACTACGTTTACTTTAAAAATTAGTAACTTCAAATTTAAAAATGGTTTCTAATGCTGTGTATACTTCACACACACAGAACTAGAATAGACGGCTGAAATAAAAGGAGAGATTTTTATAAACATAATAGGTTGTATTAAACCAGCCATTATGCTGGATATGATTTCCATTTAATGTCAGAAATTGGCTTTTGAAGATGGCACTCTAAAAAGTCTAAGCTTTCAATTTTTGCAGCTTCTAAATTGATTAAAGTAGAAAAAGAAGGGAGTGTTAAAGAAATATTTTGTGAATATAGTCATTCAGGTCTCATTTGGGGGGGCCGTGGAGGCAGACAGTGCTTTGTTTTTACTTCATAAGGAAAAGACAAGGAATGATCGAAACCAGCAATAAAGAGATAACTATGTCAGGGAGGGAAAAGTATTCACAGCAGAGCTCTCTGGCCCTTCACTATTAGAATATAAATGCTATATCTTGAAATAAACTAGAAAATGAAGGAATATCTCTTTCTCTTTAAAGTGCCACATCAGAAGAGGTGAGCTTTTCTCTGAGAATCAGTAAAGCTGTCTTCTGAGGTTTCTGTGATCAAAAATGGGAAAAGCACTGATGTGGAAAGATTGATATTTGAATCCCTCAAAATTGGTTTTCAGCACCAGTAGTGTTAATGGAAAGGATAGCAGACGCCGCCCTGACCCATTCACACAGTGAATCGTGCATGGGCAGCTGGGCAAACCTAATTGCAAACTAACACAGGAACTCCGTTCAGTATTTCAAACATATGAATGTGCTTTCTTCACAAAATTTTTGTTTGATATCCATATGGGAATACTGTTATTTGTAGCGAATTGCGGGGTGAGTGCAAGTAACACTAACACTGTGGCCTGGGACTACTGCAGCTTACTCATGGGAGCAACTGGCATTAGAATTATCTCTGAAGAGAACTTCTTACAGTGATAGGAACTCTGCTTTCTCTCAGCTGCATCACTGATGGAAATAAAAAAAAAAAAAAAAAAGAAAAAAATCTTGGACAGAAAAAGCAAAGCTTTCTTTCCTAAACTCTGCTTCAGATTTGACACATGACTAATACCTTTGCAAAAGTGATTTCATCTGACTGTGGTTACCCAAATTGGTTACAGAGTTCTGAAATTAATTTAGTCTGTGCATTATACTTTTTATTGAAACAATATTCTTAGAAACTAGTGCTTAGCATGCTTTTCATGCTCAATAAATTTTTATTAAATTAAGTATTCTAGCCCAGCTCTATCTGAATACCAGTAACATGGCACAAATTAGGACAAAGTCCAAAATTCCATAGATACATTAGGAATAGCATTTACTAGATTTGTAACTTTTACACTGAATAACTTACTTAGCCTCTCTCAATTTCATTTTGTCACCTATAATATTCCACATTATTGTCCTGTAAATTATAGCATAGTACCTATAAAAGGCTTTCCATAGAGCCTAACACATCGCTAAAGCTATTGTCATTATTTTTATTAACATTTGGAAATGCCAAATAAACATTCATCTTTTAGATTTACCCAATATTTTAACAAATGGTTATTTATAGGGTGCTAAATTTCACAGTACCAGTTCATCAGGAGTCAAGCAAAAACAGCATTTTGTTTCTGCAGTTACATTTTTTTTTTTCTGGAGCACAAATTCACCGTCATTGCTCCTCATACAGTATTACAGGAGTTTCCATAATTCCTGTTCGTGTGCCCACCCTCTCTGCTGTCTGTCCATCTGATAAAATTCTCAAGTTGGCGACCTAATACAGAATGCTTTTCTGTTCTCTAGGGCTTCCATTTGCTGCCCTTAAATGCGCTGCTCAAGTGCTCAAGAAAGGGCACAGAATGGTGTTGCTGCCGCTGTTTTAACACTTCCAGGAATTGGCAAGACAGGATATTCTCAAGAGTGGCTATTCAAGAGTACATTTATTTACTTTTATTTACGCCATTCTTTTGCAGCACTAAATACATATAATAAGCAGTTGAGACTCTGCTAAAGGGCAGATGTTCACTTTTGAGGATTAGGACTGGGCTGTGCCCAATTTTGGATGATAATCTTTGTTCTGCAGAAGATACTAGTGCAGGACGATGAACCAGTTTCAATAAGAAAAGCACTGTAAACTTTCAGCCCATTAGCAGTGCTGTGGTCAGTTCAATATCTGAGTCAGAGAAAGCGGGGTGTTGCTCTCTGCATTTCACTGGTGCATGTGAGTGGCTGACCGGTCACAATGTAAAGAAAGCGATATGCATGGCTGGAAAGGGCGAGAAACTGGGTTAAACCAACTGTATTTTCTTCCAACGATAACCACCACTGGTTTGCTTAAACCCTTGCCATTATGGTCACTTACGTGAAAGAAGTTGTATTTACAGAAGATTTGTATCAAAGTGGGAGTACATTTAGGTCTTTCCCTTTTTTTACTTCCTATTTTTAACCATCTGCCATTCCTGTGTGCCTACCTCTCATCTTTGTTCATACTGACTGTGCATCACATCTCGGCTCTTATCTTGCTTCTGTTGCTGGCTTTGATCCATCCAACCCATTCTTCTCCCTGCGATTCTCTTCATTTATCTACATGTTAAAATCTTTCAGCATTTCCCTATTTGTTTTCAGAGAGAGTCTCAAATTTCTTTCCATGTCCTCCCACAATTTTCTAGTACAGTCATGTAATGATCATTTCTGCTTTCTAAGAACAAATGAAAACAATAGGTGATGGTTCTTAATTCAAAGACCAGGATAAGCCAGAGAGTTTACATATCAGTATGGAAGAACAGAAATTTTCAGGATCTGCAGGATTCTTTGCCAATGCCTCTCTTTGCTCGGAAAGCATTCTTAATGGCTGTTTTGTTTTTCATGATAACTGTGCATTATGAGGTGCAAGCATTACATGCGTGTATATAGAGTTCATTCATATTTCACTCACAGCTAGGACTTGATGTTTCCCTGTTGAACACAAACAATCTCACAGAACAATAACCTACAACAAGACCATCATATGACCACGATGGAACGACAGCAAACTAAGACCACTTCATATTTTTGTCTAATCACAGACAAAAACAAGGTCACTCTTCACATTACCAGGTACTGCATCCCTCACTTCCTGGCTAAGCTGAGTACTGCTACATTTTGATCTTTAACCTTACTTGAGTCTGCCCTCTTTCTACATAAGATTTATTAACATAGCCAATCATAGAATTATACCCTGCTCCCCAATACCCCCTTATCCAACAAAAATGCCTGCTTCTTTGAGTCTTTGCTCAAATCATCTAAACAAAGTCTGAATTCTTTAAGAAGTTCTTTCTTACTTTTTTTTTTTTTAACTAAAATACTGCAAATCTTCTCATGTTGCTTGGTCTCTGTGGTTGCAATAAGAATGGAACCTGATTTATTCACAGCTACAAATGTGCTCCCCATGGTCTCTGAAGAAAGAACCTATCAAATATGACCCTTCTGTCTATTCTAATCTCTTAGTGAGAGACACAAGATGTTTTCACCGGAAGATTGAAAATGCCCACATTTAGGCTGAGGAGCTAAGGGTTCCTTCTCTCTTTTTTAAAACAATTCTTTTCTCTCATTTGGTTTTTACTTCCTTACAAACCAGATGTAATTATTTTATGTATTTGTCCATTTATCTTTTTCTCCCTCTCTGCTTCCTTAAGTAGACTGAAGCCCCGTTAGAGGAAGTAGCTATGACGATTTTTTCTACTTTTGATTCTGAGTGTCTACCACATGGCTTGGCATATTGCAGATGCTCAAAAATACTCTTAGAAAATACTTTTAAAATTCAAGAATAAACCAGTAAGATAATGTCCAAGACCTGAAAGAAGAAAATTGTAAAATTGAACTGAGGAGCATAAGAAAAATATAAACAAGGGAAAGACTAAATGTTCCTGGAACCAGAGAACAAATTTTTAAATATGCAAATTGTCTTTAAGCTTTATTAACTTGTATTTAGATACTTTAAAAAAAATTAGACCTATACCCCACAGTGCACAGCAAAATAAATTTCACATGGTCTATACCTCAAAAGAAATAACTTTATCGACTAGGGTACATTGCTAATGTCCAATTCCTTTTGTTTTTAGTCTTATTGTCTGTAATCATTTCCAGAGTTAATCAGGATAGTGAGTTTTACCCAAACCCCCTCTCCATTTAATGAGGTTCTTTTATAGATTTGCAATACATTAGTTTTCTTGTAATAGAATACAATCTATTTCAGCATTGCTGAGAGAGTATAAATTCCTTCCTAGTAGCTATCAGTACCCTAATTTTTAAAATTTTTACCCTTTAGGCTGATTCTATGTGCTGTATAGAATTTTTGGTTTGAACAAATATACAACTTCATGTATCAGTTATTACAGGACTACACAAAATACTTTTACTGGCCTAAAAGTTCTCTACTTCATCTAGTCAACAAATTCAACCTAGGACTCCTGATAATCACTGAGGTTTTATCTTTTCCATAATTTTGCATTTTCTAAGATGCCACATAATTAGAAAAATATATTACACAATCTTTTCAGACTGCTTTCTTTCACTTATATATATGCATTTAAGATTCTTTTATGTCTTGTTTCGGGCTTCATGAGCATTTTTTCATTATTGATTTTTATTTTACCACATGTACCTCAGTTTGCTCATCCATGTACCTGTTGAAGAACAACTTGATTGTTTTTAGTTTCTGATGATTATGAATAAAGCTGCTACAGTCATTCATACGCCGTTCTTTTGTAGATATAGTTTTCAGATCGCTTAGGTGAATACCTAGGAGCACTATAATTGCTAGATCGCATCGTAGGACTGTGTTTACCTTTAGAAGAAACTTTCAACCTACCTTTTAAAGTGGCGCCACTATACTACCTTCTAATAATTTTTATATCTGGACACAAGTCCTTTATCAAATATGAATTTTGCAATTCTCTCCTACTCTGTGACTTGACTTTTCTTTCAACTGCTCTTTTACACAGCAGAAGTTATTAATTTTAAGAGAGTACAACATTATTTTTTCTTTAATGGAGAATGTTTTTGCTGTTTTATTTAAAAATTCTCCACCAGACAAAGGTCATCTGGCTTTTTACCTATGTTTTCTCCTAGAAGGTTTGTAATTTTGCAGTTTATATTTACAATAGTTTGATTGTACTCTTTGAGATGTTGACTATTGATAACTTTCAAGCATCACCCTTTCATCAGATATCTGGATGGTCTGATGAAACATCCCAGGGCTTCCTATTTTGACACTGGTAAAAAGGCCCAGTACAGAACCCCCCCAGCCTGTGTGCAGGCACCATGGACTAGCACCATCACCAGCTTCCACCCTAAAATCTCCATGCACATCTCCTCTTTCTGCTCTCTCATCCCATTTCATCCCAGCTAAGGTCGTGTGCTGTGGTTTGCCCAGAAAGCCTTCATTGTGAAGGTAGTAAGACTTTTCCTACCTTTGTGATATGTGTATGGTGTCATCAATCTTGACATCCAAGGCCAATTTGGGTGGAGTGCATCCTCTTTTTGCACTAATTGGCACTATGAATGAGATATCTGGAAACCACACCGGCTGGTGGATAGTTAACTAGTTCTGCTCCTTGCCGGCCTGCAAGCATTCTGAGCTACTCCCGAAGCGTAACTTACTCATTGATCTGCACTTCTGTGTGCAGCATTTTATGAGTTCTACCAAGCCTCTGGTATAGATTTACCTGACCTAAGTCACAAGTTTGGTTAATTGGCATTTCAGGACAGGTGTATGAGGATTAGGCGCCATCGTAAAGTGACCCAGGATCATGTAACTGAGTGGAGACCTATTTGTGTGTCTTAGATTGAATTGTGTATCTTAATCCCAGCATCAGCTGTGATGATGCCAGGCTCAAGCAGTGGCTTATCTTATGATTACTGGCTGTGTGTCCTTGCCAGACATTGGTCCTTGTTCAGTATGGTTCTCAATGAAATGACACTGTGTGTTTTATGGGCCCACTAGGTGGTCACTTGTTTGGGAGATAGCAGTTACTATTTGAAGACCAATCATCACTTGGCGAATTGAATTACTGACACCCACACTCCTAAGGCAGGTTGCTCACCAGGGCCTTATAAAATACTTCACTGCTACTCTTGTTTCTGCCCCTGTAGCAGCAAAGACCTCTTCCATCAGTTATGGGGAATAACACCCACTTACCCCATTACCCTTGGGGTCCACGAATTAATGCAATCCTGGCTATGAAACCAGGACCTCCAAAAGCTACAAAGCAACCACTTCCATAGAAGGTGACTCTGACACTGGTGGTATTGACTTGAAGAACTCTGAATGAGAAAATAATAAATATGAACAGGATAGAAAGGATTCCGTCTGCAAAGTATATCCAAATTTCAATCACACACAAAAAAAGGGGTAACAGGGGCTAACAGAGAAGGAAAGGCAGGAAAGGGAGGAGGAGAAGAGAAGAGAGGAGACCAGAGGGTAAGGGATTAAAAAGAGGCATGACTACACAGGAAGGAAACAACACAGGGAAACAGACCCCACTGTAGGAGTAGATTAGAAATCCAGATTTTCCTACCTGAATTTATACATGAACATAAATCAATTGGCTTTTATACCTTAGCAACACAATCTTCAGACTAACATCATCAGCTGCTGGAATGCATGAATGGCAAACCTTCATGACCTTAATCAATATTTGGGCTCAAATTACACTTGTATCTGGCCACCTCACTAGATTTAACAAATCTGATTATAGCCACCAATATAGGGAAGGAAGTAGGTTTCATCCTAACTGTTAAAACTACCACCTTATCTAAATTTCCATTGTCTTGGCAACCATTGCCTTAAAATATCTCACAGTGGACATGATCATTCTGATCCCATGAGTAACATATTATAATTAAATTATTTATGAACTGACTTAACAAAGTGCGATTCTGTGGACCAGTTCTCCTCTCCTCTACAGTTAAAATAGTTACTAGTGTAATGGAAATTAAAATGGGGCTTTCAAAGATTGAAGCATAGTACACGAGACCAATAGGTAGAGGCGTGATTATTCCCACTCTTTTTCTATTTAACAGCTAATTATGCCCATTCTGAAAATTGGAAAGTACGAGTGGTTTCTCACAGCCTTACAGTAACATCAGCATTGTGGTCTCACCTGTTGAGGTTTCCGTAGTAAACGTTATCGAAATTATCGACTCCATCCTATCAGGAATCGGCAAGTATTCTGTCATTAGGTCTGGCTAAAACATTTCGGTCAATGTGTATTTCAAGAGCGTCTTAGTTATAGTCTACTTCCAACTCCAGAGAGGCACAACGCACCTTTCCCCAGCTACCTGTGGGACACTCGAACCGTCTTGCCATCACAGTGTTTCTGAGCAAGATCTCAACTGCACCTTACTTTCTCCAGGGGCACCAATACCTAGTTATACTGATGGTGCCATCCTCCTGGGTGCCATCCCCCCGCCATCCTGCCCCTTTGGTTAGATTTCGGAAAAGTTTTTACTAAACTGAGGGCTGCTGTCCAGAAACAGCTACGGAACTGCTAACTGTCCACAGTGTTAACACAAGTCCAATGATTTAAGCCTTTTGGGAATTTAAAAGCAAGATGTGTTTATCATTTGCAAATATTACATATGTACATTTATATTGTTACTTGCAAATTGCTCCACTTTGAATGTAGTTTTTGTCAACAAAAAGCTCTAGAATTTGTCCAAATTGGGATATAATTGTGCTGCCAGAGATGCCTAACTTACAGAAACTTTAGCAACTTCCTTTTATTTGTCTTGCAATCTCTGGACCATCGATGATGTCCGCAGGCTTTCTATTGATTTCTTTTACAAGAAAATAGCTTCCCTGACTCTGTGCTAAATGCCAACAGCGTGGCAATGGGTACTTGCGTACTGGGCTCTCTGGGAAATAAAGGCCCTCACATATCCTGAGGTTGTGACTGTACCCAGCTGCCCATCCCATTGCATCTTGGGTCTTGAACAGAACCAAAGAAGCATCTTTGCTGTAGGGCCAAAATCAAACGTGGGCCTTCTGGAATATTCCCTCTATATGAGCCTTCTGGAATATTCCTATCTGTATTAATTAATCCATAATTAAATGCAAGAATTTGTCATCAAAATAAATATTTTAGAGTATCAATCATATAGAAAGTAAGATCAATCTTATAACAATAGGAGAAGGGAAATGCTAATTTTCTTTTACTGAATGGTGTGATTCTAATGGATTTTATGAGGATTAAATCTTCAATTTGTGTTGGTTATTATTTTTACTATTAGTATTTTTAACTTGAATACATGAATGCTCTTTAATTTCTAAGTTTTCTAAATTAAGCATGCTTTACTTTCATAAGGAGACAAATATTAATATCAAGAGATATAAAGAGAGTATTTAATAATGTTTCATTCTTCTTCTTTCTTTGGTGCTGGGGATCGAACTCAGGGTCTTGTGCTTGCAGAGCAAGCACTCTAATCACCAAGCTAAGTCCCCAGCCCAGTAATGTTTCATTCTTTTAATTTTTCTCCATTAGAAAGTTAAAAACAAATTTGAATTCCTAAGGTTTCAAAGGCCTGGGCTAGAAATGATGAGTTATGATCTATATTGATCTCACATGAAAGGAAAACTTAGCTACAGAGAAAAAAAAATGGCAAGGAACAAGAATTTTTCCTTTTGATAGAAAATTTAACTGTGATATGTAGCATTGTCAAGGAAAAATCCTTAGTAATGAGATAAATCAGTCTTTGCTGTACCAAACCTGGAGCAGGCGTCACACAGTCACCTATGTAAGACATACGTTCATGGTAGAGCCAGACCAGACCCTACAACTGTCCCTGAAAACTGGTCATTTCATCTTCTGAATTCCAACAAGAAGCTCATATTTGAAATCACTATCTCGCTTGCCCTTCCATGATGTTTTGCTCTGACTTGGCAAAGTGAACGGCCACCATTGTCCTTCATTTCAGCTGCTCAAGAGGGAGCTGCCCATATTTTTGAGATGCTGATGAGTCCTACACAGAGCATTTTTAGTGTCTCCTATAGTCTATCATTTAAGACAAAATTTCAAAACACAACTTCACAACCAAGTGAGAAAATAATCACCACTTTAACCTGAAACAGTAACACACAAACACACAGAAACTTCCTTTTACTTATGAAAATACTATCTGTTTGTTGGAAATGAAATGTTTGGAAAAACTCACTCTAAAATCCCGAGGATGTGATGGAAGCTTTCTGTGACTATCATGATGTAAGAAAAGTAGATTGCAATTGAAAAATAACTTTCATCTATTTACAGCCCCCTGAGACATTCGTTATTTGTATTTCTCTCCCGATAATGAGATTATGAGGTTTGACCTTCCACTTAGAGATGAGAAAATCTAATCACGAGTTTATATTCCTTCAAATCTCTACGAATCAGAGTACTGCCTGAAGAGGGAAACTATGTAAGTGATCTCAAAGTTATGAAATTTGACCTTTTTTTATTGCAATTCTTGAACACTGGGGCTATGCCTGCCTAGTCAAAGCGCTACTTTTGGGACAAACAAATCAGGATGTTCTACGCCCATAGTCATCAATCAGGACGGGCTGAATTATCCTCCATGAAAGATTCCCAAAGTTCCAGAGCTCAGGACAGTGGTAGTCAGTCACTTAGATATGCAAAGTGTGCTGGGAGCTGATGTACTCGCCGTCCCTGGGATGCTCTCAGTAACTTCTCCACTCCACAGAGGCGGTGGACACCGTGGGGGACAAGCAAGGAAGAGGGAGTGTGAGGTTCCAGAGATAAAGTGTTTCTGCCCCAGACTGGAACATCACTCCACTTACATTTTTTTTAAATGAAATTATTCCCAAGGCTAGGGCTAATTGCAAGGTCAGGAAGTTATCGGGCAGGGGGTATGTCCAGATTCATTATTCACACAGGCAAAGAATTGCAAGAGTGAATTGAAGGCCATAGAAAATTGTATTTAAGTAACAAAAAAGGAGACTGGTTTTCCCAGGTGAATGAAACAGCTGGCCGCCGCCGCCGCAGTTAGGGATGTGAAAAGGAGCAAAAGGCTAGAGAGCTAAAGACAGAACATGGGTTAGAGAGCAGGGGACAAGAAGGGTAAGAGAGCCAGCTCCTGGTTATTCTCTCTCTGTTCTCTTGAGAAGAAGGTGTTTGGATTTCTAGCTCCAGGATGACGTCAGGTCTAGGCCACTCCCCCAGGTCCACCTTCTCAACCAGGCCAAGCCAAGGCCTATTCCTACCTCAAGGATATATTAGAGTTTGTAGAAGTATAAGCACATAGTACACTAAAAATAAGTAACCAGAAGTTTATAATTTTATTAACTGCCAAATTATGTGACTGTGCTTTGCTAAAACCCAGCAGTATTTACCATTAGAAAATAAATGAACTGCCTTGATTCTGCATTTGGATTGTACAGAGGTGAGGCATCTGGGCCTTCCATGCATTTTTATGTTAACATATCTGAGACTGAGACAAACAGGAACCATATACACACTGTATATTGCTGCTTGTAACTGTGAATAGGACCTAGACTTCTCCATTGCACGAAAACATGTATGTTGAAATTCTTTGAAAAAGTGACCATTCCCTTCGGTTGCTTTTTTGAAAGTGTTTTGATTTTAAGAGAAAAACTATCTTCAATAGTCTAGCTTTTCAAAGTGACAAGCAGCTTTCATATATTGAAGTTTCCTATACTGAAAAAAAAAGGGTTCCATTTTATTGATGGAGAAATGAAAGCAAGAAGTGCAACATAATCTTGTTTGAGAGATACAACGGCAGAGAAAGAGAACTGCCAGTTTACCTATTCATTTCTAAATGAGGCTCATTTTTGTTTTCTAAATAGCTTAATAAAATTAATATCTCAGTCTAATATATAAATAATGCATGCAAAGAATACATAAATAAATATATTCTATAGAACACACTATAAAAGCAAGACATATGGGCAATTCAGTTTTAATGGAAAACAAATTACTATACAGAATAAAAGCACATATTAAAATATACAAGAATATAAATTACCTCTCAGAAAACTCCAAGTTATTATTATATACTGGCAATTAGTCCTACCGTAGAAGAATTAGGAAAACTTTTATCGTAGCATATAAATGACATGCCAAAATTATGATGTACCCCAGACACATTTGAATACAAGGGTCCATCACCTCGTCAGTCTTGAAAGTCTTCACCTTCACATACAAAGCATTATCCAACTCCGCGATTCTGAGCAAAACCATCATTCACCGCCAGCTTTTTTCACTTGCAGTTATACGTTGTGTTTTGTGAAGTGATGACATGAGGTCAAAGCTGCTCTCCCATCCAAGGAGCTGTAGACAGGAGAAAAGCTGCTCCCTGACGTGCTAATGGTGTTAGACCTCGAGCTCTCTGAGCCTGCTCTGAGCTGCAACAGTTTATAGTACTGACCTGTGTTTTTGTTCCCATAATGACGACGAGGTTGTCTGACCCTATAATTTTTTTTTTAACTTTGGTTCATAGCTTACTTTACGGACTCACAAACATGTTCCTCTGGCACATTCTTTGTGACTAAACTTATCGTGGTGAATGAGTTCAACTAGACTTAAAAGGTTGACTCAGTAATGTGGTCAGTTGGTTTAAGAACAGATAAAACAATTTAAATTTTCCTTTCTGAGAGAATTATCGAAGAATTACTTAATAAATGTTAGTGAATCTTTTGTAAATACTCTCAACCAAAATACTTTCTTTGGCTGTACTTCAGGCAGGCATGAAGAGGGATGATGGAAAAGGAATTTATTTATTTTTAGGTATTATTTAGTTTAAAATTTTTTTATATTTCAGAAGCATTTCCAAACGTAGTTTTTACAAATGTCCAAACAGTCACACAGCTATATTCATAGATAGAATTAAAATTCATGATCATTTCTCTCCCAAATTTGTGTTCTTTCCATTGCACTGACCTGTGGGAGGAAATAACATACAATGGACGCCACAATTAATTCAACTGTGAGTATACCTCTTCAGCTACAGCAACAATGTGAACAGTAGAGTTAACACTATTGAGATTTTAGTATGTTTCAGAAAATAATCTTTGACCTGTGCCATTTCTTTCTCATCCTCATGTATCTAATATTTAGGCTTCCTTACTAACTCATCCATTTTACAGGTAAGGAAACTGTGACTTAGGCAGATTATTTGCTCAAATTTATACGGCAAGTTAGCGCTGGATCAGAAACCAAAAGCCTGAGTCCATTTTGACATCAGAGTTAAAATTCGAAACCACTGCTTAGCAGCACTCAAAATTATAATTGATACATGGATTTCTTGTCTTCACTCTCATAGTCACGCATGACTGAAAAAAAAATTTGTCTGTTTGAACTAAGTGGCTACTGTGGAAGTTTCTAGGAGCAAAGCAAAGGTGTGATTACTTTTCGACAATCAGAATGATAGGCAGAAATGTCTGATCATCAGAAATCGTTATTATTTAAAGGAAAGAGGAGCTTCCGATTCATTTGCAGGTTATTGCAAGATCTTTTATGGCTCATTAGCTTCTCTCTTCCCTTTTATTTTGGTTTGACATCTCTGTGAGCATTTGTTCACAATTAATCAAGCCATCCAATGGAAGGTCATAGAGTGTGCCTGGGTTGACGCGACTCTACCAGTGCCGCCGTTAGAAACAACCCAGCGCTTTTGTCCTGCTGACAAATGAGTCAAGACAACCTCTTCCATGTAGAAAGGTGAGTATCTTGTGTTTTGGTATTCTGCACAGGGCCTCTCTCTGCCGAAGCACGACGGCCAGGCAGAGACATGGAACTTATTAGGACAGGTGGCCCAATTCCGTCCTCTCGAATCCACAGTCTCTTGCACTTTTCACATCTCACTGCTTACTAGCAAGTGCCACAGTTGATCATTGCAGACTTGAGCAGATGAGGTGACTCGTGAGTCTCATCACCCGCATCCTTCGGCCACCACAGTACTTCCTGCCTGATGTTGAACTGTGGGGTCTACATCCCTGTGCCTGAGAATCATCCTTTGGCTGGTGTGCTCTGAGTCACGCTCAGCCCATGGCTGGCAGAAATTGCTGTATAAAGCGCCATGTCACCCTCTTCTTAGGTGGTGTAAGTTGGGAGGGACGGTGGTGGTGGTAATTTCCCCCCTACTGCCTGCTGTGAAAGCTGGCGTAGTGACTCCTGCTTTATAGGCTACCTTTCTGTTTCTGCGTTACTTCTCTCTCCTGCAGTATTCCGTGCACCCTTCATATAAGATGACTTTATTTGAATCTCTGAATGACTTTATTTGAATCTTCCTTCTGATTGAAGGAATCCCACAGTTCAGAACATGATTTTGCAATGCGCCAGCACTGTAAGAGGCACCAAGACGCTGAGCTCGCAGGAATAGCTGAGACACACTCCTCTGCTTGGGAGGATTTCAGCCCTCAGAAGAGCCGAGTCTGATAACGTGGGGGAAGGCCCACCTGTGCGTACATGTGTTTGGAGGCTGCATGGAGCAGGCCTTACAGGTGGAAGGGACAGTGTGAGCCGAGGCCAGATGTTTCCTGGAGCTTGCTGTATTCACATCCTGTTTCCCTCTCAGCTCCCAGCCCCGTTTCCTTCCCTGCATTGCTGAGGAATGAATTATAAAGAGATGGAGGGTCAAAAGAGGAGAAATTGTGACCAAAGAGTCTTTGAAGGATGACTGTGAAAATGAAAATGAAGTATTTCCTTGACAGTCACCAGACATGTGACTGAAGATCTTCCTGGATACTCAAATTCACACATTTCACTTCAGAAAGTATTGTTCGCAGCGGCTGACTGAAAGCAGTAAAGCTTACTTTCCATCGGGTGTGGTGGCACAGGCCTGTCTGCAATTCTAGTTCTGAGAAGACTGAAGCAGGCCGAGTGCAAACTCTGGTTCCTTCTGGGCAACTTTGCAAGGCTGTGCTTCAAAACGGAAAATATGAAGGGCTAGGCATGCAGCTCAGTGAAGTGCCTTGGGTTCAATCCCTGGTAATATACACAAAAAGAAAAGAAAGGAAGAGAAAAGAAAAAGAGGATAGAAAAGACACATCTTCGACATTGCTATGAAAATTAAATAAATCATTAAATTGTGTGGAATTGAAGATGCTGGATGTTTGGTTCAATATGTTCTCTGGAGATCGGTTCCTCAACTGGAGCCTACCCATGTGTGATTAAACTAAGTGCCTTGGCAATATCACAGTTTATCACAAGCCACGAACCTTTGTGATGCTCTTGATTATTTAAACTTAGAATTGTACACTCTCACCATTTAATGTTCTTTTGCTTTTTTACGGGCCATCTTGGGCCTGTTCACTCATTTCTCATTCTCAGACTCCCCGAATAGTAACACAGTACCAGTCAACTCCCTGCCAACATTAAAAGTTTTCTGAATCTTGGCTAACCTGTGGCGATCTTCCAGGGGTCTTACAAGCCAAATAAACTATGTCCCAAATGGGTTAGCCTGGCATTCAAGACCATCTAGCAGATGCCCCAATCTACTCATTTACTGTGAGAGTCATTATTTTTTATAATACAACTAAGGCTGCAACTAATGAGAACAATTTGCGGTTTCCTAAGCACACAGGGAGCTTGTCATCCTCAAATCTTTGTTCTTGTCATTGTTGTCACCTGGTGGCTCCACCTCCTTCCTACCTCTCTGCCTTCTTAAAGTGTGGTTCCACCACACCTATCTTTGTGACACCTTCTCCAGTTTCTCCAATCAGGGACTTTGAACATTTCACTCATTTCTTCTTTGTCCTGTTCTACCTTTTATCCTGGATCATAGATATTTAAATTTGTGACTAATCTCTTCTACTAGAATATCCATCCCTGAGTTAAGTTTGTTTTTCAGACTTAACTGTATTCCCCAGAGTACTACAGCATAAGCACTATGTACGCAGGAAGTGCTTTATAAATATCAGTGGGAGAAAATATTATATTACCTTCACCTGCTTCCCTGGCAGTCCAAGGAAATATTGATAATTAGGGGGACATCAGGTTCAGTTTTCCAAGAGCCTCCTGGGAATGTAATTAAGTCTTCTGGTTTGTAAGGGAAGGAAACTAATCTCACTTTCCTCATCAGATAACATATTACAGAAGGTGGTACAAATAGTGCAGACATTTTTTGCTTTACAGCCTCTGTTGGAACCGACATCTGATAACGCAGCCCAGAGAATGGCACCCGAGTGCTCTCCATGAGTGCACAGGGCGAATTACAAAGGTCCTTATTTTTGTTTGCCAGTTGGTAATTGAACAATATTTGATACTTACATTAAATTAAAAAAAAAATGCCACCTGTAATTCCTTAAGCCTATTCTACAATGTGATCATCAGTGTCTCCTTGACAGAATGTGAGGAAGAAAGTTTAAGGTTTTCTAAGTGCTCGTTCTGACTTCCTATTCTGACACAAATATGTCCATCCTGACTTCCCTTTTCTAGTTGGCCAGGTAAGTGCAAGGAATGAAGCCAAATGAACTGAAAACTTATCAGTGCTTCTTAGATCTGTCAAAGAAATGAGGCCACAGAGCAAACTGCAGCCCCCCCCCCCCGCCCCATCGCAGAAAGAGACAGGAAGTTAGAGAGAATCCCAGCTCACCTGAGCAAAGCCGGGACCTCAACCTCGGGAGGAAGCAGTACCAGGTGGAAAACACATGCTGTAAGTGGGGATTGCCGGGGGCCTCCTGTGGAAGGTGAAAATTCCAGGGGGACCGAGTCACAGCCCCTCCCCTCGCCCCCCGTGAATTTTATCTCTAGGAGCTCCACACGGTTCTCACAGTGAGCAATGAGGGAAAAAACTCCCCTCAAGCTTCTGGCAGGGGAGGAGGAAGGAGCCATTTTGAAACACACCAGAGCATGCCTTCTTAATGAAGTCTGCTTGCAGGAGACGCGGGTTATCCAGAGTCTCACCGGCAAGGCTTTTATCACTCTCCCTGATTTAGGAAAGAGGAAACGGCCAACTCCATCCAGGCCAGTGCAGCCATCTTGTCAGGCCAAAGGAGAGGTGCCTGTGAAGCATCTGGAAAGCTTGCAACCTGGGCACAGTCTCACCAGCCACCTAGATCTAAGCAGATGCAGAATGCCTCCTGTCCCCTTCGCCTCAGCAGCATATCAGCAGAAGCCTACTGATGGAACTTACTCCTGCCTTGCACATCATGTTCTGAATGTTAAAAATTGATAGATAAAAATTCTATGTATCTCTGCAATACAACGTAGGATTGAGATATGTGTATGTTGTGCAAGGGCTAAATTGAACTAAATAATAAACATTACCTCACATAGTTACCATATCATTGTCATTAAATTGGCTCACCGCTTTGTACAGTAGATCTCTTGAAATATTCCTTCTACATAATCTGAGATTTTCTATTCTTTCACCATCCCTCTTATCCCTCTTTGTCTTGCTGTGTGGCCCTTGGATGTACAATTGTACTCCTCTTGTGTGAGTTCAACACTTTATTTATCTATGCTATCGAGGATTAAAAACAGTCATTCCTCTCGAACTACATCCCTCATCCATTATTTATTTATTTATTTTTAATTTGAGACAAGGTCTCACTAAGTCCCTAAATTGCCCAGGTTGTGCTCAAGCTTGCAATCTTCCTGCTTCAGCCTCTCAGAGTGCTGATATTACAGGCTTACACCACCACTCTTGGCTTCAGTACTTTTAGATTACGCATATCAGTCGTACCATGAGCGTTTGTCTTTCTGTTCTTGGCTTGTTTTACTTAACCTAATGTCCTCTGGGTTCATCCATGTTGATGCAAGTGGCATGACTTCTTTCTTCTTTAGCATTTCATTGGCTGTATAGGCCACATTTTCTTTACTCATACTCTGATAATGAAGACAAAGGTTGATTCCATATATTTAGTTTTGTGAATAATGCTGTAACGAAGGAAGTGCAGACAGTTTTTCAACATAATGGTTACATACCTCTTGGATATAGACCTTGTAGGGAGTTCCTAGATTACACAGTGGTTATTTATTATCTTTTTGAAGAGCCCCCATGTTTTTTCATAATAGCCACACTAATTTACATTCCCACTGACGTTGTTCATATTACTAAGTGAGATACTTTTGGAAAGTAAAAAATTCAGAGAATAAAAATGATTAGTGGTTGCCAGGGTTTGGAGGAGTAGGGGGATAAATAAGTAGAACACTGAAGGATTTTTAAGGACATGAAATTACTCTGTATGCTACTATAACATTAAATACATGCCATTATACATTTGTTAAAACACACAATGTACAATACCAGGAGTGAACTCTAATGTCAACTCTGAACTTTGTGTGACAGTGATGTATTTGTGTAGTTTCATTGATTATAACAAGTGCACCCTCTGGGTTGGAATGTCCATTATAAGAAAATTACAAATATGTGAGGGTAGTAGATGTATGAGAATTGTATATGTTCTACTCAATTTTGCTGGGAAGTTAAAATTGATCTAAGCAATAAAATTTATTAGTTTAAAAAAGTCTTTTCTAACACCTAAAATCACTGTTATTAGTGGAAGAATTAATTCTTTTGGCTGAAGCCTTTGTATCTTCCAAATTCCTTATTAAAATAAAAATGTCAACCTATAAAATAGCCACTTATAATAAAATTAACCTTCAACATACAAACAGATTTGATTTTTGTTATGGATGTCATACGATTTAATTGTCACGAAACCAGATTGGAAGGGTTAGAAATAATAAGCCACGCTAAAATGGGCTCATTTCTCCAAATGGCAAAAGGAAGAACAATCACAGTTAAATTATTACCATTACTTAACATTTTTAAAAGGTTACTTAGCAAGTTTACAAAAAATTCTTCTTGCTAAAGAATCCTGTGTATCTTTCTCTTGGAGAGTGGGTGCATTACATCTGATAATATAGTTTTAAGTGAGATTCCAGAGTTTTAATGTTTTGCTAAACGAAATCACTGAAGAAACACTCTGGTGTAGCTCAGTAGTGTGTGCTTAGCTAATAGAAACTCTTCACTTCACTCTCCAGCTGCTCCCACCTCCAAATAAAAAAAATGAACACCACTTACTGCCCTTTTTATTCCAACAGTTGTACTTGGGTTACTTCTATGTCCAAGGAGAAGAATTAGTTAAAAATCGTCAACAAATGATTTCCAAGAGTAAACAGTTCTTTTTCTAGAGTTTAAAAAAAGATCGAGTGATGAAGAGCTTCAAGGGCAAATTGTAAAACAAATTCTTTCGTCTTAAAATTTTATTTTGCAGGCTAACATCAAGAACGCATTCTAGTACATGGTAGAGTTATAACTTCAAAGTATATCTATTCAGATGCTGCTGCTTGTAGTTAAACATTTAATATGGATATCAGCTATAATTTTATATGTACAATAAAATAATGTGATTTCAAAAATATTTAGTAAAGACATGTTTGTGCTGTATTCTTCCAATGTCTGATTTTTTTCATTATTTGGTAGTTGTGGAAAATAAATAAAGTTGTGTGTCTAAAAGATTGAAAATCATGCCAGCAAGAAAACATTACTTTTGGAAAGTAATATGTGAAAGATTACTGTATGAGCAGTTATATGATATTATATGGTCTAATACTGAAAATAAATATTCCATTTTCTTTTTCATCCAGGGAAAATTTTCACTAAGCCGTGGACCAAAAAGAAGGAAATGTTTCAGGGTAACTCGCTACATCAAAATTTCTCTTCACAGATAACATGTGAGTGACTGAAAAGGTGAAGCTGTTTACTTAATTAGTGGGAGAAAGAAGAGTGTTAGATAGAAGCCCCCAAATGTTGAAAGCCTGAGAAAACACATCACTTTGAGAGAGAAACCCAAGTATGAAAAATCTGTATGGAAGAGTGAAAAAGTGGAAAACTACCAGAACATGGTGAAAATAGGAGAGAAAGCAAAAAATAAATTCTAAGATGCTGCCATGATTCTGACCTCAATTCCCTCCCCAATTATTGAATTGTACCATTTCTGTAGCCCTTGATGGCATACTCACTAGAGTGTTAAGGGATTAGGTAATGAAGATACCGGAACACTGGCAATTATTTTTGAAAAATCGTCTAGAATTGAGAAAGTGATATGTTGGAGGATTACAAAAAATAAAAAAGCAATTTTATTTCTGATATTCAGAAAGCACAAAAGAAGTACTCTATGAGCTCATCAGCCAGTTAGTCCAACTTTAATCTGACAAAAAAGAACACCACCAAAAACTTTCTACCACCTATAATATTCTGCAATTAAAGAGAAGGAAATAAGTTTCTGACGGTCAGCAATCTGGGTCAGCAGGGAGCTGGGGACTGGGGAAGACACGCTGCCAGTTGATAGGTAAGAATTTAATGGTGTTGGTGTAGAGGCACAGGGAGAGACTATAATTGTAGAGACTATAATTTAGTATTGTAATGTGAAGAGGACCTCAAGCCTTGAAATTACTGCAGTGTTTACAGTTCACATTTATTTAACTGTGAGCATCGCTTCACAAGTGTAGAATTGGTAAGGCGTTTAGGACAAACAAAAATGATTAATGATGAGGCATCATTTCAAGCAGGGAAGATAAAATCAGAGAGCCTGTAAAGACATGGTGTGAACTCTGTTTGAATGTGAAAGTTTCTCACACATAACAAAGATCCAAGAGTGAGTAGAAACCTAATGTTAATAACATTTGCAGATGATAGGTCAAGGGGGTGTTATGCACACCAATCAGGACTAAAGCAAATAATCATTTTTACACCCACAAGGAATTGAAAAGTGTGCAATACATGACAAATGAGGTCTAACTAGGAAAATATGAACTGATGTATCAGGGGAGAAATGCTCTAAAGCATTCTGCTATGGAGCATTTTGAAATCTACATGTCTTCAAATATGGCTTCCAGTTAGCCCAATACGGAAATATTTTGTCTATTCAAAACTTGGTAGTATTACAGTGGTACCTCGGTTCATGAACTTAATTCTTTCTACAATTCTTGTTGTGAATCAAAATGGATGAGAACCAAATCAAATACAATGGTTAGGTTCAATGTTGACCTTAAGGGTAAATTTGATTTGGTTCTCACCCAATTTGGTTTGTGAGCAGAATCATGGAAAGAACTGTCTGTAAACCGAGGTACCACTGTACTTCCCAGAAAAGGTTACAAGGAGAATTTATTATAGTAATGATTAAGATCAAGTACACAAACAATTGAACTGGTTGTTTCTGGATTGGATACCTGTGTATATTCTCTGAAAGTCTCCCTATGCTTTTAAAATAGTCAAGTAAATAATGACTGACACACCCTATCCAGTACTCAGTTAACTGAGTTATCTTATGTGACAGACACCTTTCTACTTGTTGACCATTGTAGACAATTATGATAGAGTTCATAACCCCAAGATGCTAAAATTCTAACACATAGTGAAATTAGGCTTGCAACACAGGGTCCTGAGTTCAATCCCCAGCACGCCCCCCAAAAAAAAAGAAAAAAAAAGAAAAAAAAAAAGAAATTAGGGGATGGAGGTAGGGGCAAAGTTTAGTTTATTGTGTATCTTTGCCAGTGAATGGTTAGCCCTGAAACCTGTACACATAGATGTAAGGGTCCCTACTCTACAGATTGAATTTATGGAATTGCAAAGTTTAGAATTAGAATTTAAGCCACATGACCACAATTACATGTGGCAATAAAATGAGATAAGGTAAATACTGCAGATTAGTCAGGGTAAAAATCAAACGCAAACAATGAAAAAAATCCCTTTCTTTCCTACTCTAAGAACCTTCAATATTTCTACAAGTAATTTGCAAACATGATCAAGAGTACCTTGGCAATAGTCATTATATTCAATTTTCTTAATATGGGGTAAATGAAGAGGAAGTATCCAAAACACCTTTTCCTCAGTAAGTTGCTAGGCAGCTGACAAGGCATGTGTCCCTGTAAGAGACTTATATTTGAAGTTCAGAGGTTTTCTGTAAACCAAGGGAAACACTTGGGTTCATATTTTACTAAGGTCCTTATTCTTCCTCTGCAAATAAATCTGGGAATTTCCCAGAGGCAAAATTACTGACTCTGATAATCTGGCATAATACAGAAAATAATTGCCAAAATGAATTCCTTCTATTTTATTAGCAAACTCCTCTTCCTTCTCAGGTCCCTTGAAATGTTTATTTAATTGTTAAAATTCTGCTTAAAAAAAAAAATTACTCTTAAGCATGTGTGAATCAAGATGAGATGACTCCACTGTGCAGTCAAGCATTTCCTAGTGGTCACCTGGCAACATTACATTTCATGTCCTTAATAGCAGATGGAATGGATTTTATATGTGCAAATGTTTCTTGATTTCCATATTAATAAAGGAAGACTTTTTGAGGAAACAGGAGCGAAAGGAATTAGGTCTAGGAGATGCATAAGGTTAGTAGGTTATTCTGCATATGAAGTAAGAATAATGAAGCCTTGGATTTATGTCTCAGTACCAAAAATGTTATGTGCAGTTCTCATGGATACTGTCCACTTGACCGTTTTGACATATGAACCTTTGGCGACCACCTCTTCATTGTTTTTCCATATAGTCATTGTGGATATCATTAAGAATATAGTTCTCTGTTAAGTCCTGAGATTGAGATGGGGTGGAAGAAATATGCCTCAGACAAAACAGTCAATTTCTTAAGAAGGTCATTAAATAGGAATTACAAATAATAGCACTACTAATAATGATGATTGGAGTTTCTCCTTAAATTGAGTAAAACATGTTACAGAGTTTTCCAGAAACACGGAAGAAACAGAAAAACAATCCAACTATGGATTCCAGAAGTTCGAACAATACAGATAGGCCCTTGTTCTCAGAACCTAGTGATTATTAATAAGAAATCATTCATCATAAACAGAAAAAGCTTAGTATAAAAAATGTTAGTAATAAAGAAATATCGACCAGGGTATAAAGAAAAAGCTAGTAAATACAGAAAGAAACAGTTGACACAAAGAATAGTTATTATGCCTAGAGCTCGGGGAGATTACCAAGGGCAGAAGGGACAAATTGTTTTTAGAATCCCCCTCACCCATAGTGCTACTCTCATACTAAGATAAAGATTTCCTGTGGCCAGCTGATCGGTAGAGAAATTGCCTGCAATGCCACGCCAACAGAGCCCCTGCATAGCCAACCTCTAGGTTACCCAGGGGGCCATCCTTGGGGTACTGCCATGTATTAGCAGTCACTGTAAAACTCTCCAAGGTGGCATTGACATGAATTTGAAGTGCTGCCATTTTCATTGCATATAATAGAATCATAATGAAAAGAGGGAAGAGCCTAAAATTAGAAGATTTGTCTTTCGGTCATCTCTCTGCATCTTAAGATTGGCCATTTTTCACCTTTTTTGAAACCTGGGTTCCTCATCTCTAAATCACACCAGCTACCCCACCTTGAGTTCATAACACCATTGTGAAGCATCTACAAATGTACCTATAATAATAAACTTCTACATAGATAATAATAACAAAAGGAAATTGTGAGACTCTTCAAATGTTTTCACATTTGCTCTCGGCCAACCATGGACACCATCACATCTATCTGTAGTGGTAAGAGGAAGGCTGTCCTGCTGACAAAGCCTTATCTCTTCCATGAGAATCTCATCACTGCCTACCTCCCGTCAGTCCACCTTACTGTGTATCTTACATCCTATATATAACCAAGCATGGCAAAGGAATCATCGTGTCTCTGATCGCCATGTCCAGTATGAAAATAAGTTTCTATTCCTTTCCTGGACCTCCCAAAAGAGTAACAATGGCTGACACTCTTCAGCACCATGTGCCATGAACTATTTTCAGCATTTACTCATTTAATAATCACCAGCCATGAAACCTCAAAGAAAAGTAGTATCATATTCATTTTACATACTAGAAACTGGCTTAGAGTTCCTGTAGTCATACTGCCCAAGATTCCACTGCCAGATAGTTGTGTAGCTAGAACCAAACCCAGGTTTGGCTTCAAATGCCATAATATTGAGCTGTCCCCAAATATGTCTCTCACATTCACTTTGAACCTCGCATACTCTCTATGAACCTTTTGCTTATATCCTTAAGAACCAGACAACTACCTTTTACTAAAATATTGTATCTTTATCATACATATTCAAGGTATACAACATGATATTTCTATTTACATATATATAGTGAAATGATTACTGTAGGCAGACCAGTTACCTTACCCAGTCCCCAGTGAAAAACCAACCACTCTAGCTATTTCTGAAACTCCAGCAAAAGGCAAACCTACTCTAGCAACCTAAATATTTATTAAGATTGTGGGGGCTATTCTATAGCCCCCTGCTCATGAGATGAGTATTTACGTGTCAGTACAACTAAATCCAGCTTGCCACCATCTTTATTGATATTATTATCACTTATAGCCTGATATACTTCAACAAAGCCATACCAAATAGGTTATATTTCTAAAAACCTTCATATACTACTTCTTAAGGTGTTTTTTTTTTTTGCATGCTATTCCATCTCATTTTTTTTTTCTTTTTAATTTCACTTTCGTTTCAATTCATCATCCATGAAGTCTCATTTTAAACGTTACTTCTGCCAGGAGCTATTCTTATTCCTATCTGAACTAAGTTGGCTGTCTTGTTAATAATAGTCTCTCAGCACTGTATGTCTCCACTCAGCAAATTTTATTGATCTTGCATATTTATTTTTTGTTTCTTCATCACAGAGGAAACTCTAAAATTTCAGGGCATTTCTCATCATTATTTTTCCAGGAAAATCTATTGAAGGATAAGCCATGCACATAGCTTACCTCTTATGTGTGAGGTGTGTAATCCTCTAAAATAGGTACTCTTAATGCAGAGATGAGAAAATAAAGACAGTATTTTAAAAATTATTGAAGTTCACACAACTGGGAAGCAAAAGAGGCAAAATTCAAGCCCTAGCATGTCTCCAAAACTTTGAAACTTCCTATTTGCAAGGCATACTGCATTTGCATTTAAAAGTTTGGAGGGGTTTACTTAGAACCCTAAGTGGGGCACATACATAAAATCAGTTCAATATGAGGACTTCAAATACTTACTTATATTAAAGGATGATTAAAAAGGATGATTTGCCCTGTAAAGTAGTGAGCTCTCCACTCCTGGAAGAGTTTCCACAAAGTCTTTTCAGCCTTTTTGTCAGAGATATTTAGAAGGTGTTCCAGAATTTGTTAGAAAGATGGTGATTTGACCTGGTAAGACTCTGAAAGACCATGAAAATAATTGTGTGACACTTAAGGGCAATTGAATTGCTGTTCAGCTTGGAGACGAAGCAGTCTTAGAGATGACCTCCAATTTTAGTACTTATCAAGCCATCTTCAGTTGCTGTAAATCCTACCCAGTAGGCTAGCATCATGGATGGTCTTTCCACTTAGTTTTGCCGACATCCAAACTTAATTGGACCCTAAATGTTTTCCCTGTAGAGCTCTTATCTCCCAAACCAACTGCTTAATCTATTTTGGCAGATCCAGGATCCATAGCTCTTCAGGGAACTGTAAAAATACCTTTTCAAAAAAAGTCAGCCTTCTGCAGTGGGACGGCCTAGTGACAGACTTCATTTTCTTTTCTGAGAAGTCCCTCTTGCATGGCTATTATAGGACTACGCAGTGCTCTTGAATGTGTCTTGGATTTTTAAATGCTATTTTACTGTATTTGAACACTGAAGATTTTTTTTATCATTATTAAATTAATTCTATCAATAAAGAAATTATTAATGGCTTTCAAAAGCTGTATAACACAATAAAAAGTACTGAAATTTTTTTTAAATGAGATGAGACAGGCTGAGCCCTTTAGCCATGTGTAATAGTGGTAGAATTCCAGAGTGAGGCAAAGACTTCCTTTATTCTTTCCCTGATTCATTGACTGGAAAGAAATTCTTGGCAGGCTGAGTACTCTGCCCTCTTCAATGTGCCAGGATTGATTTTACTAGAAATAACTTATTGGCCATCTGATAATATTTCTGCTTGGACTGAGTAGTTTTTGAAAAGGATAAGAGTTTTGTTTTTTTTTTTTTTTTTTGAGCCATGACTTGTGGTTCTGAAACATTCTTTTCTCTAGGTACTTAAATCATAGGAAGATGATCATTCATTCAGAGTGAATAGATTTCTATTTCAGAAAGAAGCCACAAAAAGTTACAAAGACACGAGCAAGGAGCCTAGATAGAGATAAGAATTTAAATATGATGGATCTTCTAAAAGACTGGAAATAGTATATATGTTTCTTCCTTTATTTGTAAAAGTACTTTATGTATACTATAGATAACCAGTAAATATTATATCTAATACACCAACATAAGTAGGAAAATTATGATATAATTGAGATTAGATGGTTCTAGTAATTCTAGTTTGGGCTACACTTTAGTTACAGATTGGGAGTACTTCCGAAACAATTGGTGAATGAATAAACAAGAATCTATCTCTTGAACATCACCTCTTTATCTTCATCAGCTCTACAAATTTTCAGTAAAGACAGTTGTATTTCAACTATAAAACAAAATGTATGCCATAAAACAAAACAAAATATATACAACGTTATGGCTGCATCCCAATGTCCCCCCAAAGCCTCATTCTGCCATAGGTGGGGCTTTTTCAGAAGCTGAATCTAGAGTGTGTGATGCTGGGATTAAGGGCGGGTGATGACTAAATCAACCTACTGATTGGTTTGGCACCGCTCTAATCCTGGAAGGCTGGATAAAACATCAAGGCTAGAAAGAGGCTTGTCTCTCCCCTCTTGCTTACTTCACTGCCTTCTGCTTTTGTGTCATACCACCCTGCCTTAGACCCAGCTGATTGTGGACTGAAACCTCTACAAACTGTGAGCTAAATAAACCTTTCTTCCCCTAACTTTCAGTGTGGGGTATTTTGTCTCAGAAATGAGAGAAAAGTAACTAAAACACGCAACATTTGTAAAATTTAGTTGTCACATACAGTTTCCAAACTAATATTTTTGTTTCTATTAGCATTGTTTTCTAAAATACATTAAAGTGAAAACTAAATAATGAAAAAGAAAAGATAAAAATGTGGAAAATAGAATAAGTTGGACTTTAAGTATATTTCTACTCATATAACTGTTTTAAAAGAACTGGAAAAAAGAGTTCATTTGGAGAGGACTTCATTCTGCCTCCCCCAAGTCTTGTTCTTTGAACAACAGAAGAGAAGTTGGTGCATTCATTTTCTCATATTCTCCCAGAAGCTGGTACATGCTGAAGGATCACTGTCGTAGAAAACCATAGAATTGGTATTTAGGGAAAGGTCAAAGAATCAGGTAAAATGACACTGAAGAAAAAAATAATAGTATATAGAAAGATGAGTATTGAAATTTTAGCCAGTTTAAAATATTTTAGAATCTAGGAACCACTGAAGGGTAACAACAAAACAATAACTAGGACTGATAGTATACTATATCTCATATCTACTACTTTCCTGTAAATGTTGTAGACATCTTTTCTGAAAGCTTATCCAAGCCAAAGTAATGCACATGAGCGCTGGAAACAATTTGGCCATAATAGGCACATGTTTAAACTCGTAATATGGTAAATCTACTGGTTTGAGCATTCTTCCAACATCATGAAATACTTAGATTTCCAAATTCAGGGATTCTTTATCATGGAATTCATTTCTGTGCAATGAAATAAGAAGTATTCTTATAAAATTTCAAGGCAATGCCTTGTTTAATAAATATGGACAACCAAGTTATTTCATACATTAATTTTAAGATTTAATATAATTAATACTCATTGCAAATAACTCCAATTCTTAAAATAGCTCATTAATAAAATTATGGGAACAAAAAGTTGAAAATTCTTGATTCCAGTATTTTTTTCAATGTTTATTTTTTTATTCTTACATATTTGTAGAACATAATGATTACATTCCTTGTGGAGAGTTGGTATATTTATATAATACATCTTAATTTTTTTCATCCCACCCCAATGTCTTGGTCCCCTTCTCTTTTGCAAAAGATCTATCTGTGTATTTCCTGTTGGCTCAACATGAATGCCAATAATTATAGGAGTAATGCCAACCTTTTAAAGCACTACTGGGTAAGCTATTGTTATTATTTTATAGTTTATACAATATATTGTGTGATTTTTGAATAGATAAAGTGCCAAACAGAATTATCTGAACTATAGCACTAAATGCTTACATTTTCACTTGGTGCCTATAAACATTCACTGTAAGTTATTTATGCATATGTGTGTGTATATACATATATATGTGTGTGTGTATAAATATAGCAAACATGTACTATATTTATACATATATAATGTGTACCAAAAATACAAGAATGAAAGGAAGATAGGGCATTAATAAACAAGAGCCAAAATACATCAAGTAGATTTATTTTTATAAATTTATAATTTAGATGTTCAAAATACTTGGAAATAATGTGCCTTGTCTCCTGTGAAGTGGTCCTCAGCCTGAATACTTTGTAGAGTAGCTTAAATATGCATAATATACCTCACCACTATGAATGTGCCCTAGGTAACTGTCTCTCTAGGTCCTTCTGAGATAGGACGTGGACATGGCTTAAGGTTGGCTGGGGAGAGAGCGGGGCTGGATCCCAGGAGCTACACAACTCCACCTCTCCAGACTCCATATAAAGAACTTCTTGCAGGTTCCCAGAAGATGTGGATGGCATAAAAAAGGCAGGGCACCAGCAGGAGATGGCTACTGTGACTCAGCTCGGCAGCCCACCCTGTGTCTCCCAGACTAGGTGGACTTTTATTTTTGCTGTTCTCTTTTCTTCTTTTGTTCAGCTCAAGTTTGCTCCATAGAGCCAGTTTCTCCCTCACCCTCACTTTTCAAATAAACTTTGCCACCACTTTTGGCTTGTCTCATTCAGTTCTTTGTTTAAGGGCAGTAGAACCTGGAATATGCTTAATCAGTGAGCCATTCCTAAAGGGAACTACCTGATAACACCTCCTAGGGCTAAAAGAGTTCTGAATACACAATGGCCACAACTTTTTCTGCTCATGTTATACTTGAAAACATGTAAGCCACAGTTCTCTTTTATACTTTTATGAAACATAACTTCTGGGGGCTAATTTTCTGTCAATTTCTAAAAATATAACACAGCATAGAGGAATGAAATGCAACAAGACAGAGGACCTACGTGCAGCACTTCCCCCGCTATTCATGGCAGAATTCCTACAGGATCAGTTTTCCTCATTAATTATCAGAGATCATTGACCAGGGAAGAGTTGAGCAGTCTCCACTCCGCTTTCTGGCATCTTTTAATGACCTCCAGAACTGTCAGTTCTTTCTTACCACTGGAGGCCACACAGTGCTTAGTTGGCTTCCCTGAGGAACCATAAACATGAAGTTCTAGGGAAAAAAATCAGTGTTTGATTTGCTGTCTGTGGGGTTTCAAGAAAGCACTAAAGGAGTCTTAAAGGCAGATGGAAGAAGGCTCGGTGCAAGCAATAAAATCAGTTATTTTAGAAAGCAATTTGGGAGAGGCTATGGTAGAGTGGTGTTGAATTTCATGTAAATATATGCAAAAATGCCTATAGAAGCCCTGAATTCTCTACTCAAGGTATCAATAAACAAAATACAAAGAAACGAAACCATTCAGTGCATCCCATGTTGCTTGTCTAACCTAATAATTCATAGGGCTTGAAGATGCACTACTGCAGAGTCAACCTGTGGCTTTTCAAAAACATGAGCTGTTCATTACACAATGCATATGTGAAACAGCTCACTGTACTCCACAAATATGCACAATTATTGTGTGTCAATCAAATAAAAGACAAGAACAGTGAGTATAAATAGCAGTTGTTTACATTTCTACCTGTTTTGCTGAACTGTGACTAGTACGTTATAATTTAATGAGACCGAATGATGGATTTGTCTTCCAATGAGCAGGATGACATTTCTAAGGTGGAAGAACTGCTGAATGCGTGGGATGGGAAGAAAGGGTTGTCAAGGTTGAATGAATCTCCCTAAGGTTGGCCATTTGGATGAATGGTGATTTCACATAAGAAAGTGATATGCTGACTTCGGAAAAGGTCCAAGAGCTTCAAGCTCTCCTGAGGTAGTCAGTTTCTACCTGGTTCTCCTGTAACAAAAGCTTCCCACATTTGAGTTACTTTATTACCTACAAACAAGAAAGTTTCCAAAATGTTGGGGAGCGCTGTCTGTTACCATTCTAAGGAATAGAGATCATTTTGTCTTAAAAATGACCTTTAACCTTACAGTGAATAACCCTTCATGTTCTGGCCAAGCTGAGATATGAGACACCTGCCAGTCCCTAACCTGAGCTGTCACTCTTTTTATGCACAAAGCCTAGGTAAAAACAAAACAAAACAAAACAAAACAAAAAACCACACTGATAAAAATAAAGCAAAATCACCCTTACCACCAAGTCCCTAGTCTCTACTAGGTTAGCTAAGATATTCTACTAGTGCCTTTATGGCTGTGGCAATACGATACATGCTAACAAAACTTATTTGGGGCCGGAAATCTGGTAGGCTTATTCTATCATTTCATCACCATATATTCCACACTGAAATCTTGTTCAGTAGGTGATCAGAATTGTTCCAGCACCTGTCAGGAGGATTATGAAATCCCAAGATCTGCAATCTTAACCTCCCATTTATATTTATTTAATCTAGGACTTTAATCATTACCAGAATAAATCAGCCCTCGTTTTGGTTTTTTCAGACCAAAACCACAGGAAAAAAGTATGTATTAATTTTGATATATTTATATTTATTTCATTTTAATTTGAGTCTTCATGTGAAGACTTTATGCACAAACAACTACCATCTGCTAAAACATATGGAGCTGTGTTACTAGCCCTATGTAAGTTTTGATATCAGACATTTCCTCACCATGTTCAATTAACTCAGGTGATTTCCTTTCAATAGTGGCATCGTTCTGATGACTAGACTGTCTAACATCATTGTTGTCCTTTGAATGCTTGTCCTCAGAATTCCTTTATTGGAAGTTTGATTATCAGACAGCAGTGTTGGGAGGTGGGGACAGGTGGGAGTCGCTGGGCCACTGAGTGGAGTTCTCCAGAATGAATCCGTGCTATGATTATGGGTGTAGGTTAGCAACTACAAGTTAAATTGTAAGCTCTCTGTACAGCTTTATCCCATGACTCACTTGCCCTTCCACCTTCCACCATGTTAGGAAGTGGGCTGGAGGCCCTTGTCAGACACCACCTCCTTGCCCTTGGGCTACCCAGCCTCACGAACCAAAAGGTACACACACTTCTTTCCCTTATTAATTACTTATTCTGTCACAGTAACAGAAAGTACACTAAAGACAATCATTGAAGCGAATGTGGAAGGTGTTTCTAGTCAAGACTGGCTGATACAATCATTGTACCAACTTGAGTATTTGTTATAAGAAGGACAACTTCAGGAGAATTTTTATTGCTATAGATGACAATAAACACATTGTTTTTCAGTATTTTACAAAATCATACTTGGAAATGTCCTCATGCAAACACTGGTTAATTACTGTCCTGTGCAGCTATTTAGAGTATACTGTGTACAAAAAAGAAAACCAGGAAGAGAGGAAGGCTGTACAGTGTAACTTTCCAAGGTTATCCAACTTGGAAAACAACATGTCTCAGACCAATTCTGGTTTGTTCTGTAACATCCAAGCTGCCCTCCATTGAATCAGTTCATTCGACAATTGCACTCTGGCCACAGTTATGCAAACAGTGATGCCAGCCATTTTACAATTAATGTTCCAAACTTAAGTTAGTTTAAGACATATGTATGAAGAAGGATCTTCTTTAAGTGTCACAGGTTTAAGTGAACATGACAGAGATTACCAAGGAGCCACCTCACTCGTTTCCTTAAGGAAGTAAGTCAGAGTCTACCACGTTTCTTGACATACTATTGTTCCCAAAAGCACAGTACTGAAAAGAATCACTGCTGCTGAATAAGCTCTTGGGACTTTTCTTAAATGTGATTATTCAAATGTCTCTGAAGGAATGTAAACTTAAAACATTAAATCTTTTATTATAAAAAAGCTAAAAACATAAACCCATTTATTATGCAGTCTTGGTCAACTGTACTTTAGGAACCTGATGAAATTGCATAACGGAATTGTAGTGGAGACTTGTGGTAAGAGACTAGAGGTATCAGTTAGGTATTATCCAATCAGCCATGTTTCTTCCCTTCAGGAAAGGTAAAAAATAAAAACATGGAAATAAATTATTTGTACAGCTAAATAATACAACAATACATTCACAAAATAAAAAAAAAAATAGTCTTTCCACCATGGTAGCTGCGAGTGTGCAGTCACTTGACGGGCCTGGAATTGTGGTTCTCAAACTTTGATTTTCAATCAAATTTCCAGGTATTACTGAGGCTGCCAGTCAGGAGGTCACACTTGAGAATGACGGCATTAGAATAACAGAGAGACTGTGGAACCAACGAGAAGTCCACACGAACTGGAATTTCCAGAACGACACTAACATTTGTATATATTAAAATAAAAATGCAGAAGTTGAGTATAAAGCATGTTCCCAAACTTGTCACAAGCCAGATATTGTGAGTTGGATAAAGATTGTTGGAAATGCATAAAGTCATTAACTGTGGTTGTCTTTGGATGTAGATTATGGAAAATTATTTTCCACTCCCTCTTCCAAAGTTTAATGCATTTGAGTTACACAATAAAACAAACATTAGCAGTCTTATTTAAAAGGGGAAAATCAAAGGAGTGATTCTGCATTTTGAGAAGCATGGGACAAGAAGAATTAGTGGATGTTAAACATAAAGAACGGTTAGGAGACATCTGGAAATAGTGACTGGGTACAGTAAAAGGAGGAAGAAGCCAGATTGCCTGAAGTGAATTGCAACCCCCAGAGAGAAACATTAATATGGATGCGCATTAGTTATAAGGGAAGGATCCCAGGGCTTGCAGTTCACCAGTGTCTGCCCTTTACATTCCGTGGAGTTTTAAACCGCATTGTGTTTGGTAGGGTCACAACACAGTGGCCAAAAATCACTGTGCATTTTCCTTTATTACCACGGCGCTTGCTAAGTCACAGTTCTGTCTGTGCCCCCTCCCTTCTAAAAGACCTTTGGTGGTTCCTATTGTTCAAAAAAGGGACAAACTCATTAGCTATCTGCAAGGCTGATTCTGTTGTCTTTGATTTTGTGTCTGTTCTGTCTTAGTTTTCTCCCATATACCAGTTTGGTTTATTCCGCACTCCCTAAAGGAACTTTGAGGTATTCTAGCTCATTGCTTTTGCCCATATCATTATTTTACCATCACATAGTTTTCTCTTCCTTTTCCTCATCTGCAAATATTATCCATCTCCAAATAGATATTAAAAAAAAATCTACTTTTATAACAACTCAACAAGTGATGAACAGTCTCAGGATCCTAATAGCAATAAATACCTTATATAAAGAATACTATGATTTTTCCCTCAAAATTGCACAAGAAACCTGTCATAGAAACTGTTTATGCAGTAATTTATTCCTCTGAGGAATTTGAAGGTTGCTTATATTTTTTAAAAATGGATTCAGCATCATTGGGAGTCATTTGTCCTTTTAAATCACTTTGATCACAAGGCAATTTCTTTTGTTTCATACATTTGATAGTTCTATAGTTCACATGCTGAAGAGATGATCAGTCTAAAGGAATGGATACTTCTTGCATGCTGAAAGACACTGGACTGAATGGTTTGAGGTGGGAGTGCTCTATAGTTTTTCCATTATTTACTAAATTGTGTTTTATTTTCCTGTGTTTACAGAGCTATAAACATTATGTGCTATATTAGAATAAAAAGTTGAAAACATATCTATTATAAATAATAGGCATCTTCTAAAATCATTAAATTTAGGGTCTGGAGATAAGAGTAGAGGTAGAAACATAAGAAATTGTTCAATTTAGTCTCTTCATTTCAGAAAAATTGAAATCAACAGATACGAGAAACACTTTGTTTATAGCTACAAATGGCTGTCGACTGGCCTTTTGTGCTTTTTTCCCTCAGTATCCAATCAATCTCCAGGAAACCAAACCCAGATCTAGGATTTTAGGGGGCTGCAAGTAGCACCCATAGTTCAAAAATCTCACACTGAGAAATGCTAAAGATCAAAAAAGGTAGGTAGCCTCCTGGGGTTGACTAAGGGCATCCCAAGGAAGGAAAGTCATGATACCCTAGGAAGATGTTCTGCTGGAGGTGGGTTTTACTCAGCAAGCCCTACACCTTTGATTAAGGATGAACTTTCACCACTTTGTGAGGCCTTCACATGCCACTGGGGTACAGAGGTACACTGTTCTTCTGCATGTCAACAAGCTCTTCTCATGAGTTACAGCATGGCTCTGCTCTCCCATTTCTCATTACTACACTCCTTGAGGGAGGGACTAAAATGCACTTTTCCTCCTTGCTCCTTGCTCTGCCACATTCTAGTTAGATGCCTTCAGTTTTCTATGTCCTGTGAGCCTGAAATTAATGAGCTCCTGGGAGCAATGGTTCCCAAATCTGGCTGATGACTGCAGATATTTAAGAAACTTGTTGAAAATGTAGTTTCCTGGGCCCTATCCTTGGATATTTTTATCTTATAAGGTCAAGGAATCTATATTAAAAATTTCTCAAGGGGCTTCTAAAAATTAGAAGTGAGAACGTTGCTGGTCTCTATGACTTCTAGATTCCTTTCAAAAACCTGAAAGTTTGCTTTTTGTTTCTATTTTTTCTCCTCTCCCTCTAGTAATGAAAAATGCATTACCTAATACAATAGGATTCAATAACTAGTCATTAATTTTTCATAGGTTTTTAAAGGGAAATAGAACAATAATGCTTAGGAAAACCTTTGGTTTCATTTTTTACATTATCAATGCCAGTTAGTTTCCTTACTTAAGTTAGAGATAATAAAAGTCGAGTTAAGGCAGTTAATCATATGTGTTCTCTTCAAGGTAATGAAATCATTCTTAGGACTTTAAAATAATCAGCTCATGCTTTGAAGAAAGCTTTCAGTAGTTTATGTACTAAGCATGTGAGTGAGGAAGGATAGAACCTATTTTTCCTGGCTCAGCTTGCTTGCCGCTGTAAGATTTAGTTGAAGGAGGCACACTGAGTACTTTAACGCTCTCAATCTGAAGCACATACATTATTCTTACTCAATATGTAGAGAGAAAACACATCCTGAAAACTATGATATTTAAATTGCTCTTTTCTTAAAATGATGTTTTTTCAGTCACCTTGGAAATATGTGCAAATGCAAATCTAAACCCCATATGCAGTAATGATTTGGTTGAAACAAATACTATTCCCTCAAGCTATGTTGGTTTGGGGAAAAAAGTGACTTGTCTAATGGGAAGATTGCAATGTCTCTGCTCCTAGGGGGAAAAGGTGAAAAAAAAAAGAAAAAAAACCCTGCACAGATAAGATGTTCTTATTTATAACATGTAACAAGATATGTTGCCAGACACGAGCATCTTTGTGATGACTTAGCCTGCTGATCTGAGTACAAAAGAGTTTATTTTCATAATTACAACAGATGGAAAACAATAAAATTATACTTTAGGCTAATGCACTCTCACCCTTATTATCCTTTTCTTGGGTATGTGTGTCTCCCCTGAAGCTATTTTATAACAATATAAAAACTGTAGAACTATGGCATCACAAAAGTCTGACCAGATTTCCTAATTATCTGTCATGACTCAAGAGTGCAGTAAGAAATTAGCTCTCTTGGGAGAGGAAAAAAAAAAATTGATGGAATTTAAAATAAGAGGAAGAGTCTTATGATGCCTGTCCTCAACAAGTTGAAAGAGAAATTTGCCCATTTTTAGTGGGTTTATCCTAACTAGCTTTCTTTTGCTCATATATCTTCTCTCTCTCTCTCTCTCTCTATATATATATACATATACACATATATGTGTAAATATATATATATATATATATATATGACTTGTGTTAATCAAATTCTCAGTACATGGGATGTAAAGATTCACTCTTATTTAACTAAATTTTATTTTTCATTCTCAATTCTAATCCATTTCTCTCTTGTTAACAAAAGTGTTAATCACTGTACACAATGAATAAGCTATATATGCACATGGGATATACATACATTCAACATTCAACACGTCATTAGTACTTAGGTGAACTCACAATCTCGGCCAGTGGAATGTGGAGAGAAGTGATATTTACTCGAACCCAGATACCTTCCATGCACTAGGTATTTCTCTTTTGTCGTACCTTGACTTGGTAATGACACGTAGTTTGCACAATGAAGATGCACACTGAAGATGACAGTGTTGTCATCAGACTAAGTCCCTGAATGATGCTGGAGAGCTCATTACTCCTGTACATGCCAGTGACGGTATCCTCAATTGAACAGGACAAAGCTCGTAGTTTGTAGTTTATCAAGTCCCTGAATTTTTCCCCCTGTGGTACTGGGGAAAACCCACAGCTCTGTCGTTGAGTTACCCCATCCATCATTTATTGTTTTGATTTTTTAAAAATTTACTTTATTTTAATGGTACATTTTAGATGTACTTAGTGATAACATTCATCATAGGGGATTTGTACCTGTACATGACAGATCTTGCTGCTTCTTTTTTTCCCGTTCCCCTGCCCTCCCTTCACCCCCTCCTCCCTCCTTATTTACAAAAGCTTTGTTTCCATTTTTTCCTTCCATTTCTTATTTCTCGTTTTAAGGCAGAGTCTCTGTAAGTCACCAACTACTCAGGGTGGGCTCAAACTTGCAACGCTTTTGCCTCAGCCTTTTAGGGGTATGTGTCCCCACACTTGGCTAAGCCACCACAGTGCTAAAGTTTATCTGTATTCCATTTGCTCCACTGTTTATTTCACCACAAGGAACTATTTTATGAAATTTACATGGTCTTTCTGTTTCCATATCAGCCGATTTTCATCTTTTGTAATTCAGGTAAAAAGCCTGGAAAACTACACTGTAACAAGGGAGAACACAGTATAGCAACTGATGTATTTTCTCCTAATCTGGTTCATTATGACAAGGCTGGAGGCTGGACACATCGAGGGTTGTTACTGCTTATATCTGGATGTCTCCCAAAGCCTCATGCACTCATAGGGGGGCTTTTGGAGGTGTCTGTATTGTGGATGTGTAATACTGGATTAAGGGTGTGTAGTACTAGATTAGTCCACCGGTTGGTTTAACAGTGAGGTAGAATATGTAATATATTATAGCAGGATAATAATAGTGAGCTGCTATATATAATATATAGCAGAATACATATATTCAGAAACATATATTCAGAAATATAAGACATAGTAATGTTAAGTTTCTCCATGCGTTGGAGATGATAGTGTATTTATTTAATTTTTGTTTGTTAGTTTGTTTGAGAGAGGGTCTCCCCATGCAGTCCAGCGTGGTCTCGAATTCACTATGTATCCCAGGCTGGCCTTGAATTTGTGGCAATCCTCCCGCCTCAGCATTCCAAGTGCTGGGATTACAGGCATGCATCACCACACTCGGCTTAGTGTATTTATTTTTAAAAGTATTTTATTTTAATTTTTCTCCTTTCTGAACATCACTTCACCCTACATTTTTTATTACTGCATATTGTGTGTATGAGTTTCATTTTGGCAGATTTGTACATGCACTTACCATATTTTAAACCATCCCCATCACACCTCTCCCTCTATCCTCTCCCCTAGTTTCACGTTTTGAACGGAAGTATCAGAGTATGTTTATCTACTTACCTATTGAAGGATATCTTGATTGCTTTTACATTTTGTAAATTAAGAAGAATCTGCTGTAAACATTCACAAGTCAGTTTTTCTGTGGATATACATTTTCCATTCACTTGGGTACACGCGTAGGAGCACAATTGCTGGATTACACGTTAAAACGGTGTTTGGTTTTGTAAGAAACTTCCCGATTGTTTTCTAATGCGGCTGCTTTTATGGCTTTCCTGCCAACCTCGAACGAGAGTCCCGTCGCTGCACGTTTCCCGCAGCAGCTGACGTCAGCATGGTGGTTTCCTTGTCGTTCTAACACGTGTGTAGTGGTATCACCTTGTTTTAATTTATTATTGTAATCACTTATGATGTTGAGCACATTTATTTGACCTTTTTTTTTATTGAGTTGGCTATTCAGATCTTTTACTTATTTTTAATTTTGTCATTTACTTATTTTTCAGCTTTAAAAATTTCGTGCATGTTTTGGGAAGAAATTCCTTTTACTATCAAGTATACATTGTTCAGTCCTTTTCTCAGTCTATAATTTACTTTTTCTAACAGTGTCTTTCACAAGGCAAATATTTTTAATTTTAATGAAGTTTAATATATCATTTTTTTCCCTTTCTTTCATGGAGTGTGCTTTTGGTGTTGTAGCTAAAAGTTATTGCTAAATCTGAGGTCACCTAGATTTTCTCCTATGTCAGCTTTGGTGTTTATTTTCAGTCTTAAGAAATTTATAATCTTTATAGTGTTGGGGGAAAATACAATAATTTAAATGGTTTATTTCGGATCACTTTGATTCATCCCATTTCTGACATATAGAGTTTTTTCCCACTCTGAAAAGTCATGGCGTGTTTGCTGAGAAAGGATGCGGGATTTTCTAAGACTAAACTACATCTATACACGTTTCTTAGAGTCCTTTGGGGACTATCTCGGGAGTTCATCTTTATTCTTGGAAAGCGAGACTGACATGTGCCTGCAATAGCTCCATGATATTGGTCATTGTATTCCTACAAAGCCACAGTCATCATATTGGTTTATTGAAAGTTTCTCTTTATAAGAGAAGAATATATTCTGCCTCAATCAGTGATTGACACTTGCAACGAATAAGTCACTGACATCTTCCCCAAGGAATTGCTTGAACATCATCAGCCAAACGCAGTGATTGGCAGGGTACGCTCTATCTCCAGTGTGTTTTAAGAGAGGAAGGCTACGCAGGTAAAGAAAGTCCCTCCACTGACTACATGCAGTGTGGATCTCTAAAGACAAAGCGGTAAATACTAGTAACTGTGAAACTCTTAATCCTGAGAAATTTATGTTTATCACTGAAATCATGACTATCCAATCAGGCATCGTCAGATTAATTTTCCAGTGTAACATTGCCAAAAACTACTTACTTATTGCAAAGTTTCTGGCATTGCTCAAAAGCCTTTCAGAACTTTTATTTGCAATTAATGCTTTTTTGAAGTATTTCTAAGAAGTACACGAAGAATAATTCAACCTGTTTTTAAACCATGCCTTAGAATAATGACTATGGAAAATACTATTAGACTTAGCATTAAAGTCTAAAAACTAGTAAGTGACTTTTTTTCCATACATAAAATAGATTTATGTATGGCTATAAAAGGCCATTAAAGATTAGGAAAGTTAAGTTGTTATACAGCCATATGAGAAAGTACTATTGATATATTCTTCGATATATTGCTTGCCAAAGTGATATATATAGTTTTCCTTTTTGTTCATCATATTCATATCTTATTCATTTATTTTTATTTAGTGTTCCACCTTCTCAGTAACCACTGTATAGGATAAAAATCCAAGGGCCTTATATCTTTCTTAAATATTTATAAAGAATTCCACGTTCTTCTCAGTTATTTCCATTATAACATTAAACTATTCTCCCAAGGAATTCAGTGCAATTGGAACTCATATCCTTGAGGTCTATTTCTTCTTTCATTTTTCAGTCAACTTTTAATCTCTCTCTCTCTCTCCCATTTGGACTATAATCTCAGAGGAAGGGACCGTGTCTTACCCTACATCAACTACGTGTTCAAGGAACACTATTAATTGTCATTATTAAAATTCATAATGATGTCAGGCTGGCCTAATCAATTTTAATTCAGCTTAATCTAGTTCAATTACGTTTAATTTAGGAGGTGCTGCCCTGATTTTTTTTTTTAACCTATATTTCTAATTTAGCTCTGCAATGGGTTTCTCAATTATTTATTTATATTTTTGGTCTCATAAATTTCTCTTAGGGGGAAGCCTTTTTTTTTTTTTTTTTTTTGGTGCTGGGGATCGAACTCAGGGCCTTGTGCTTGCAAGGCAAGCACTCTAACTGCTGAGCTAAATCCCCAGCCCCCAGGGGGAAGACTTTTTTATGCTGCTACTAAGGTGCATTTTATCTGCTAGATGCTTTTAAAGGAGATTGGTTTCCTTGTCTATTCAGAAATACTATGAACATGTTAAAAGAAAATTTTTTTTTCACATATCTTAAACCCTACCTCTGGATATTTCAGATTCTGGAGAGCCTCAGTCAGTACTAGGAAGTGGAAAGAAGAATTTGCAGTGAACAAGGTGTCATTAATTATTCCTGTGCTTTGAGAAAGTATTCCTACAACAATGTAGAAGATGGAGTGAGTCTGTCAAGTCTGGAGACAACAAGATTTGGAGAATATGGAATTATCCACATCAGGGCCAACAAGAGATTATACAAAGCTCTGGCTGTGAGGATAGAAAAGGTTTGGATGGAGCTCCACAGAAACACAGATAAAGAGCAATTACTGATGACCAGCAAGTGGACTGGAGGTGAGAGAAGGTCAAGGATGACCAAGCAGCCCTACCATGGAGCACATGACACAGGAGGAGAAATAGTTCTGCCGTGCTGTGGGAGTGATACTGTATTCACTGGAAACTGGCAGTTTAAGGAAGGAAGACTGGGAAGAGTTGAGGCTACCTTTCCTGAAGAAAGAATGATAACTTCCAAAGGGGATGAACAAGTAGTTGGCAAATAGGAAATTCCTACTTTTTTGGAGACAAATAAAGAAAAATAAATCAAAAAGTATATCGAGTGGCGTATATTAATTTAGCATCTGAAAATCCTGAACGGGAGAACCGCCCACAATTTTCGCCCCCTGGGATATGTTCTTTCCCAAGAGAGTGACTTACGAGGCACTGTGAATAGGGCTGTGTACAGCAGGAAGGCGATGGCGCGTCTCATGGCTGTCTGAGGCCAGTACCCTTTCTGTGCAGCGGTGAATGTCTAGAATAGCACCCCTGACTGCAACAGCAGCTTTCCCTCCTTCCTTGCGTCTCTCCTGCCCACCCGACTTGGTACTCTAACAAGAAGGCCATTTCTTTCCTCTTGTTCTTAAAACCAGCTCTGCGGTGTTTTGCGAAGGTGTCATGACACAACAGACTGAGGAGTTTACACACCTGAAGCTGAGTCCTACATGTATATGTTGGGTACTAACTTTGTGAACTTGGGCAAGTTCCGTAAGCTTTCTGAATAGCAATGATCTACATAAAAAATGAAAAAACAAACAAACAAACAAAAAAACCCAACAAACCCAGAGAGGTTACAGCTATTAAATGAGATTACTCTGTTCAACATGTAACTAACAAATTATGAATGTTATTTTTTGTTGTTGTTGTTGTTCTTGCCAACTCAGCTCTACTTCTCTTTTTAAGGATGATTTTGGACCCTGGAATTTCTGAAATCCTAAAATTAAGGCCCCTTCCTACTACTCCTTGACAGGAGAATGAAGATCAGTGACTCCTTCTCGGAGAACTCTTCAAAAGATTCATCTTTAAAATGCAACATAGCGGTGTCACCTACAAGAAAGATTTGCCCTGTTCGTCATTCATTCATGATTATATTTTCTTAAACAATCTGGGTAACATTGTATTTTCCATTGTTCACTCCTTTACCCACTTCGGTTGTTATCTTTTTACTCTTTAGGCAAATGTATAGTGATGGCTCGACTGATGAAGTGTTGAAATAAACATCTGCTCACACACATCCTGTTGAAATGCAGACTAAAGCCTCAAGCATTTTTAGCTGACAAGTTCTCTGTACATATGCAGCATTTTACACTTAGCAAGAAGTCTTCTATAGGCTAAAAGCATGTAAAACGTGATCTCCAGCCTCACAGCAGATGAAGATTTTCTTTTGGGTTCTTTAACTCCATGATTATAAAAATCTTTGTTCACCACGTTTATCACATGAGTAGGCAAAATTAGGGCATTTTCACTTATTTTGAATCAAAAACAAAACAAAAATCTGTGATTTCCAGAAGTGATACATTTTGAATTGGAGATGAAGCAGCTGAGAGAATTCATAAAATAAAGGTTCAGAGTAAGAACCCAACTAGTCTCACCTACAAAAGAGGTGATGAGAGGCTGCATCCAGTCAAGACTAGAGCACTAGGTTGGTATCTGGAGTCTTGATCTTTTACTCCTGGCTCATACATAAACAGGACGAAGCCACGCATTTGACTCCTCTATCAATTTTGTCTAAAATATAGGTACTAGATGTGGGAACTCTAAAAGGAAGCAACCTAGAGATACATGGAATATAAAAAGCTGCTAACCCATGCTAGTTGCCCACTCCTAATACTACTGTTTACCAGCTATGATTGTAGAGTTATTATTCACATAGAAAGATTGTGTTTTGGTTAACTCTACCAAAGGCAACTGAATAACAAACTTTATTGTTAATCAAACCATTAACTCTTTCATTATTATTTCTTACTTAATACCTTTTATAGTAAAAAATTGGAATGCAATGTGTTAGCTAATGAAGAAATGTTTGTATTACCAACAACCAGGTCATAATACGGGGCAAGCTTACTTTTTAAAAAAATTTCAGAGATCACACTGTAGATGATTTAGTCAAGAGTTGCCATAATACTGCAACTGCTAAACTAAATAACTTAATTAACTTAATACTTTTAAATATAAAGCAAATATGTGTTTAACGTGCCCATGGATTCGTTTATACTTATGTCATGAAGACATATAATATGTGGGCTTTTTGAGCAAGACATAGGGCTTTATGCTTGGTGTAAACATGTAATGCATTGAATTGATCGAGATGAATTGAAATCATAGAACCAAATACTAGCCTGACAGGTAATAGAAGGCTTGAGTTGATTAGCCTATTATACTTTTAAAGTTCAAAGAGAGATTGTGGGTAACTGAATCAAGGTTGATTAGTGGAGAAATCTGCAAGGTAGTCAATAAAGAAAAATAAAAAAGAGAGAGAAAACTTACTAACAATTGAAAAGTGAAATCAAAGGTAATGATTTGGCCTCAACTTAGAGAGATTGGGAGATTCAGAAATGTTTTTCCCTTCATCCGTAACACACACTGCTCTTCTCTGACCTCGAAAATAGCATGTGACCTATGAAGCATCCTATTAGCTGTTCTAGAAAAGCATATTTTCTTCTGAAAAGAAATAGGTTTAAGAATCAAGGAAACAAGTACAAACACAAAGCCAAACACACTGGGGTCTCCATTCGGGACTCATTCAAAATGTCATGTCATTTGAGCATGTCTCTTGTTTTTAATAGTGCTTCACTTGGGTCTAATCACATTCAAACCCTGCTGGGTTGCATGCTATTATATGCTTTAAAAATGTATAGCCAAGACACAACTGAAATCAAAAGCTCATACAAGCCAGCGGCTGAAGCACGGAGGGAAGAGGCCTCTGGGATTCTGTTTTGTCTGCTGCAACTGGATTACAAGGTCATCTAGGACTTGTTGCCCACCCGTGTCTCTGTCTCTTCATTGTTAAAATAAGAGCGGTCATTAGAAGTGATTCATGACCTATAGCTGTCATATTTGTTTTCCTTAAATTACATTTAGGAGACTGTTTTTGGAAAGCAGACAATCCATTCTGATGGACTTCTTTCCCTACCCATTACAAAGCGAAAGACACTGGGAAGACATTTCCAAACACGTATTTCTACCAAAAGGTGACCGGTGCCATTTCTATGTATTTCAGGAATGCTGCTGCTCTGAAAAGTCTCAAATACAGGAATGATATAAAACTTTTTTTCCAAATATTTCAAATGGTGACTTTTCTTATTCTGATCATTTTAGCTTTGTAGAAGGTCACATTAAATTGTATGTGCACATCAAACAGTGTTATATGTCTTCAGGCAAGTACATAGGAATAACTGGTCCTTTGATTATTTTCCCCTGAAGTTTGAACATTTGCTCAAGAAGACTTTGCTGTGTTTTTATTGTTGACATTCAAATGGAATTGAACCAAGGGTTTTCTGGTCAGAAGAAGAAAAAAGATAAAACCGATATAAGCTGAGAAAGCCTGTGATAGTTTCATTCAATTTCCCAACGTGGTTGCTTTCCCATCTCAGCTGTCAGAGTGATGTAATCAGAAACAAAGTGCACTTTATGATAAATGCCTTGGGGTAAATGTAGCTCACAAAAGATATTACAATTTTCCTATCTTTTGCTTCTTCAAAAAAATCTTGATTTGCCTCAGTATTAGCTGGTTCTCAAAAGAGAAAAGCGAACCCGTGCACACAAAATACACACATGTATACTTGTCAAGGTTGGCTGATATAAGTAAGAGGTAACCACGTTATGTTTGTTTTCCTAATCCCAAACAACCAAACATTAACATGTTTTGCCCTGCGTAACCCGACGTGACATGAAATATGAAAGAACATATTGTAGGTGCAGACAGCTCTTCCCAAAGTAAATTAAAATGGCATAGATTTAAAAACACTCCTGTAGGAGGCTGCTTTCCATCTGCAGGACTCAATCTGTGCCAGAAACAAAATAATCAGACACCAAGAACAGAAGCGTGACCCATTAAGTGAGCTGGCGGCTGGAGTCCAGAGGCGTTGCGCTGACATGTGGATAGGCTAATGAGATAGCGCAGTCTTGTGGGAGCTGCCTGGGCACTGCAGGACCGGGTGAGGACTGCTAAAATTCCACACCGGGGGGCAGGATTCCAGCAGACGAAAGGGCCTCCACGGCCACAGCAGTACTGATGAGCAGTGAACACGAGTTGATATGGGCAGTATCAGGTCACAGTAAATATAAGTGAATGCACCTCGGTGCTTGCTGACTTTGGTTGTACAATGTAAAGCCTGCCAACCGTGAACCAATGCGGCTGATCACACCAATAACCGCTGAGCAACACCCTTCTAAAAGCATAAGAAACAAAACTTGAAAATAATAGAGAGAGCTGACATATGCAGTAGCAGGATGACCTAATCATCTCCTCCCAGCTTGGTCATCCCTTTACCAGGTCAAGTCTGGCTTCAGGTGAGGAGCCAAGGGATCTGCTCTTCCTAAAACTCCATGAACAAGCTCTTGAAACTTAAGTGGCATGAGTGAAATATATAGCGAATGCTTAAATCTTAAAAATGTATTACAATGAAAGCTACATTGCCATTAACGCCCCTCAAAATACTCCCCTTGCTTAACGCACACTTATGGTGTCATTCTTGCCACTTTGCGGAGCAGTTCTGGAAGTCCTCTTTCATGAGTGTTTTTATGAGGCATGATCAAAAATGTGGTGAAAGTCACTATCGCGTGCCATCCAGCACAAAAGCAGGCTCATAAGTACATTACTGTGTGTCCTCTTCTATTTTATTCACTAGATCTGATACTGTGTGCCTTCTAGCTCTTCTTTAAGTCAAAATAACTATAAAAGGTAAACGTTTAAAATTGATTCAGGATATGGAGGCAGCCACGACTGCAGCTAAAGACACTCACAAAAGAGGAGTTCCAGAACTGCTTCAGAAAATGACAAGAATGAGGGGACAAGTACGTTTAAGTTGAGGGTGGTACTTTGAGGGAAACTGATGGCAATGGTCTTTTGCTCTAATAGATTTTCAGAATTTAAGCATTCACCATATATCTTGATCACACTCTGTAGACATGAAAGTACTGCGACACCTACCTGGAAACCGAACTAGATCACGAAAGGTGTTCGGACTACATTTGGAAAACTATTATTCTGGTGCTATATTAAAAATAGAAATTTACGTAAGTACAGGGAACACTGTGAGCCACGAAGCAAGCACAAGGCCTGTTGCTAAATGACCTTCAGCCTTTACTCGGTCCACTGTTTTCTCCAGAGCTCTGTTGTCCCGGCTGGGACTGCCAAGGCCCATCTCCTTCCGTCTGTCCCTGCGGTCCCTTTCTCCTTCTAGGTCTATGACGAGTACAAATGACATTTAGTTAGCTGCAGTATTAGCAATGTACTCTCTGGAGACTAAAGCATATTCCTTACGTGGTGGTCCATCTTCAGTCTAAGTGCACTTGAATCTCCCCTGGGGACTGTTGAAGCCAGACTCCTGGGCCCGCTGCACAGCTGCTCAGTGAGGTCTGAGATGGGGGCCGCAGGGAATATGCGTTTCTAATAACGTCTTGCAATTGCAGATGCCCTGGCCATGACTTAGATGATAATTCCTCACACTGAAATTGCCTCCTGCACTATCCTCTCCACCACGTGAAGAGAAAAGTCTAGAGCCAAGAACATCGAAATAAATCTAAATCACATTCTTCTTTAATTTAGGTGAAAGTAGTCCTCTAAAGATTTGAGTCCAGAAGGATTAAAGCATATGAAAAACATTAGATATCCCAGGTTTTGAGGTATGTAAATTGGAGATTCTTTCGTGGCCTCCTTCATCATCTCTGGCTCCTTTTAATACTTTCAATAAATTTTACCTCTGAAAAATTTGACACAATTTGTAACAGCTACATAAAACAAGAGGGGATTTAAAAAGGAATACGACTATTTCATGTTAAACCCCAAATTAAGGATCAAATGCTCAGGGTGGAAATCATCATCTTTAGATTATTTATGTTTAAAGGTTTACACTTTTATATGACTTGCATTGTGATATGTGGTAGAGACCAAACATTTGAGTGTACTTTCATTGGAATAACCTTTGCTTTTATCTCCCCCACCGGCTTATTTGTTCAATATTTTGTGAATGTGAATATGTTTCTGAATAAAACTCTGAGGCAACACATTTTTTTACACTCTTGCTGAGATTCAGATGTATTATGGGGCATGTTAGAGAGTGTGTGTGTTTGTGTGTGTGTGCACATATTGTAAGAGGACCTGGTGATAAACAATGCTCTTTGTGGCTTATTTTTCTTTGGAGTTTGACTGTTCTTAACAGATGTCATTTCAAAAATATTTCAGTTTTCCCAAGTTAGAGATAGTTCTTTCTGGTATTTGCAAATTTTTATCTATACTCACACGGTGATGAGAACTGAACACTATCGTATACAAACTTGCACTGTACATCAAGTCTCATGCCCATGATTTCCCCGAAAACTCTTTTGTAGTTATAGACAGCTTTCTATATGTCTTGAGCAAGACTCACAAGGAGAGTTTTTGTATAGTGGTTCTTGGCAAGATATGAAATTTGAAGGGAAAAGACTGAAACTTAGTATTTTTTGTTTGTTTGTTTGTCTTGTTTTCGGTTTTGCAATTCTCACTGTCAAATTCTCCAAAGATGGACCAGCCCCCATCGTTCAAGGCCTGCGCTAGTGTACAAGCACATTGTCCTCTGGGTAAAAGCTGACACGGAGAAGTCGAAGAGAGGGAGGGGAGCAGCAGGGATTCTTCAGCAATGTTTCTTTTTCTGGAACAGTGGCAGGTGCTTTCTCTACAATCTTAAATACTTCCTTAGGAGGTGTCAATTATTTTCAGTCCATCTAAACTACTGGCATCCTGTTACCTGGCAGCTGTGAACAATATTCCTTTGAGGTTATCCACAGTCACAGTGATTCAGATGCTAATTCCTGAAACTCCCTCTCTTTATAATAATGTTTTTAAAGCCTGAGGACTTCAGATGGTTTGTTTTATTACGGATTTTCAATTTGGGGCTTCTAAGAGACAGAGGCTTATGAATCCACTTTTTTATTGACAGTGGGACACCAGGGACTCTCAGTATGCAGCTCAGGGAGAATCACCTTGGACTTCAAAGTGGACAATCTGCAGTCAGGTGGATTGCACTTCTCCGAAACTGCCTGGGAATACAGTGATACCTTTGCTTATGGTAATACATATTTTAGAAATTGGGGACAAATGCTCCCTGTTGGAAACATTGCAAGAACAATTGGCTCTGAATTAGCTTTTTAAAATAGTGAACAAATGATTAGGTTAGAAGCATAGTGTATCTTAATCCCAAGAAAACTATAATTTAGTTGGAAAAATGGACTTGTCACTATTAAAGGATAGGAAATATATAGGTAATATCAAAACACTATGGAAGAACAGGGACAGGAATGATTAAACTTACTAGGACCATGAAGGTGACATAAGGTAGAAGACAGTCTGAACTCTGGTCAGTAGAGAGATAGGAGAAGATATCGACCCTTTAGAATCTGCACGGATTTGTCTGGAAACAGGCAATTGTAAGCAGTGTGAAGATATGAGAGTAAACATAATGGAAAGTGCAGTTAGACCAAAAGTTTGGTTGCCATGTCAAAGAATTTATGATATTCTTCAGTCAGTTGTAATCCACTGAAGGTATCCAGGCCAGGTGTACACATACAGCTTTGCTTCAGGAGAACTGGCCTGGTGCTGATGACCCCCCTGAACTCCTCTCCTACTGTGTGCCACCATGACTCTTCATATTGCCTGAGCTTCCTGCTGTGTGACTATCTGGAACCACCTCCCTGTCTTTTCATTGCTATTCCTCTTTCCTAGAAAGCTCTTTTCCCTTTGCCAGTGATGCCTTCCTGGTCTGTAAAATCATAACTGCCTCTCTGAATTCTTATCTTTCTCCTTTGCTTCATATTTCTGTAGTACCGGTGTCACCACCTACTGTGATATAGTACTGTATCCAATTTACTCTGCCCGAGGGCGAGAATTTTTATTTTATTTCCTGCTTTGTTCTTGTCTAGAGTAGGGCCTGGAGCCTACTTAAGGGTGAGCTAATGCATGTATTTGTTAAGTGATTGAACAAAGAAAAGGAGTAAGTTTTAGTCTGCTTAGGTAGACAGAGCAAAATATCCACAATTGGATATCTTACATAGAAATGTATTTTTTCATAGTTCTGGAAATGAGAAGTCCAGGATTCAGGTTATGCCTGGTTGTGGTGAAGGGCTTCTTTATGGCTTACAGATAACCACCTTGCCATTTGCTGTCTGCGTGGGAGGGGGTAAAGGGGGATTTCTCATGGTTCTCCTTATTAGGGCAGGATTTCTGTCATACATAAAGAACCATTAGAATCTTACCTGAACCTATTAACAATCCAAAGGTCCTGTCCCTAAAAATCATGACCTTGAGAATTAGGTTTTCAACACTTGAATTTGAAGTGGACATGCAAATTTTGACTCCATTCATGAAGAGGGAAAATTCGAATGGAATGGTCTCTGACTCTGAGGGAGGAGGTGATTCAAGGCAGCAGTGAACAAACCCTTCTTAAATCCCCAAATCTCATTACAACTAATAATCTCAGATGAAAACTAGGAATCAAGAAGGATGACCACAACATGTCAAATATTTGCTGTGCCTCCTAGACTGATCAAAGACGAGCATAGAGTAAAAGATGCATAGAGAGATAACTGGAAATAAGTAGAGGTGATATAGACAAAATCCCCACCCTCTTCAAGCACCCTTCTCTGAGAATCAGGATGGGTAATAAATATGGCAGAAGGGAATGTTTCTGCAAGATTGCACTACTGGGAGTCCTGGCCAAGCTGTCTGCACTCCAAGTGAGAAATTTGGACTTCTCATGGGATGATTCCTGGTGTAGATGAGGACAATGTAGAGCAGATCAGTGGGGCTTCCCTTGGGACCACATGATGGTGCTCAGAAAAAAGCTCAGAAATTAGATAAGTAGAGAGACTTCCTCTTTTCTAGAAAGTGACCATATAGAAGAGAAAGATAGTCCAGCTGTGGGTCCCACTAAATGGGAAGAGAATAAAAACAATTACACGTATAGGAAGATAAGTAGGTCCCAAAATGAGGGGAATAGTTTCTGAAACAGGACAAGTATCTCTGAAAGAGACATACTGGATGAAGCTGAAAACAGATTAATTCTGAGATGTGTTTAAAGAAATTTGAGAAAATCCATCAATTAAACTACTTCAAGTCATCTTAAAGTATATTTAAGATTTAGGAGAGAAGAAAAACAGAACCACCAAATCAACAATTCGGAGGGATATCATCATAGACAATAGAAAGCAGCAATGATTATTGAAATGGATGATAAAATTAACAAAAACTCAGAGGAAAAGAATAAAAAAAATGATGGTGACAGGGGAAGGAAAATCCAATCTATGTACAAAAGAGTTTCCAGAAATTAGAAAAAAATATTATTCCTAAAGAATGGAAGAAGCAAAATAAGCCAAGAAATGTATGTTGAGTATAGGAGAGAGAATAATTATGTATGGCCCATAGACCACAACTCCCACCATTCTACATTCACCCTGGTGTCCCAGCTGCTAGGATCTGGTTCTCCAACCTTCTGTTTCTTTTGAGATTTTCCCCTATCCCTTCATTTCCTAGCCTCTGGATTCTCATCTCTTCTTCGGGAATTGGATTAAATCTCTATAGGATTTTAAAATAAGCATAGCATCATTACTGAAGTTAGATGCTGTGTAATGTTTCATTATCCTACATTGACTACTGATGTATATGTTAAATGAAGAATTGGGCTCTATACAGCCTTACTTAAAAATAAGCAACTAGTGCTTCTTTGCATTTGTTTTTGAAAAATGATTTTTCACTTTAAACCAAACAAAACCGGAAATAGCTCTGTCTAATAAAAGTGACTTAAACATTAATGAAACTATTTCCTTTAAGTTGAAGAACAATGAGTTGAGATCTTCAATCATTTTGTTCAAACTATTTCTGAAATGGGGCACTTTTATTTTAATCTCTCCTGTGCCTCACTTTTGATGGTCAGGTTTAAGTAATTCATAGATCTTAAACAATTAGGTCTTTGGGTTAGAAACCAAAACAAAAACAAGAACAACTGGCAATTCTCAAATTAACAAAGAAGATGATATTTTAGGCCCATACTAGGCTTTGAGCACAGATGTCTACTTGACCTCTCACAGCCAGCGATGGTCCTTGCCCAGCTCTCTGGGCAGTAGCGATGCAGGACCCAGCTGCTGCCTGTCCCTGTGACGGATGCCAACATGGTTTGGGGCACTGAAGCCATCGCATCATTTGCATTCCTTGTTTCTCAAATGAGTTCCATCAAGGGGTCACAGATAGTTTACATATGTGGATCTTTTTATACACGGTACCAATTCTCTGATAAAACAAAACCATAAATGACAAAGAGAAAACAGTGAAATGCCCACCTAAGTGCAGGATGCAGGGAAACGTCACTCACTCAGCACTGTCCTTGGAATGTTTGGCTCAACTAGGCTCAGCCCAGCACAGCTCAACTGAGCCCAGCACAGCTGTCTTCGGTCTAAACGAAAGGCAACATTTTGCTCTGCCTTGAACATGGGCACTCTTCTGTAACATGCAGAGTGACTCCCACAGGGTCTCTGTCACAATTTTTTTTTTTTTTTTTGTGCCAGGGATCGAACTCAGGCCCTTGTGCTTGCAAGGCAAGCACTCTAATCACTGAGCTAAATCCCCAGACCCTCTGTCACAATTTTGTTCAGAGAGATTTTTGTTAAAACAAATTTTCTTAGCGCCAGTATTTAGTAGAACAGATATTCATAGAAATCTAGTACAATGTTCTTGAATATTGCTGTTTTAGGTTTTCCTCCCATCTAACCCCACTCTCCTTACACCAAGAAAGAAGAGGAATAATACTATAGACTTTTCTTAAAACTTTCAAGCTTTGTCTGTCAAATAGAAAATGAAATGCAAGTCTTCATCTAGCATATGATTAAGCTTAAGACAAAGTCTACTGTGTCTTTGTAAGGTCATAGGCTATAGGGAATGCAACTGGCCACAGAAATTACTTTGCTCCAGTATCCTCCTACTACCAGCCTCTGTTTCTAATTAAAAATACTTAAATTTGGTTAATGTCGGCTTTTGTGCTTGGATTTTATTTTATGGCTCTCACCAATAATAATACACACAGTATTTCCATATGTTACCTCATAGGTCTCTGCAATAATTAACAGCAAGCAGTATCTTAAACTTCTACAATAATACAAACCTACAATGATATCTTCAACTCCAAAACTCTTTTTAATGAAGTAAAATAAAAATAATTTAAGAATCTGTCAAAAATGAAGACAAAGATGAAGATGAAAAAGAAAATAAAAGTAAATGAAATACAACGAAGCAAACATGTTCCACTTTTCACCTGAGGTCCTGTACCTTTTGGCTTTTAACTTCTTGGTAGACAGAAGTGAAATCAAACAGTGACTGTTTGTAAGTTCTTTTTACATTTTCCAGACTTCGTTCTGTAGAACATAATGCACCTCCAAACGTTAATTCATGTTTTGTGGAGGAACAGAGCTGTTCCATGGTCCAACAAATTTCTGAAACTTCTTACTTTATATGCCCTCTTGGAGAAAGGGCATATAAAAATCTCTGATAAAACATATAGAAATATGTTTTGTTTGTTTAACCCGGAATTACCCACAAGTATTTTATCATGACCACCTTCCACCCCTTTTACAATGGAAGTCTGGCTGATGTTAAGTAGAGCTGATTGAAAGGGATAACAGATTTCTTTCCATAGTTATTATTTCAGTATGCATTGAGATTTCCATTTGGATCCCAATAAAACACTCGCACATAACTGACTTCCTTAAACCAGGGGCACTCCTTATCTGCCTCTTGATGAGCAATCTGGTGCTGGAGTGATGGTTTTTCAGTCATAAACTTTTCTGAGCTACAGTGCTGATCAAGTTTAAGACAAGCCTGTTTCCCTAATAGCATGGCTAGTGGTATTTTTATTTTCCCTGTACTTCCCTGCTTCTCAGAATATGACCTTTGTGTGTTTCTGTCTTTTGATGATTATGGGCATGAAGAGACTTAGATATGGAGGGAAAAAGATAATTGCCCTAGGCCACAGGAGTAAGCAGTGACTGAGTGCAGAGGGAAGATTATACATCTCGAAATCTAGTTTCCCCTGGCACCATTATTATGGCTTCTACGACCACAACACAAGATGAGGCAGCTTACTTCTAGCTGAAAGTACTTAACAACAAAATAAAGCTCAAAGAAAAAGAAAAAAGAGAAAAAAAAATCCCTTCCATCTTTTTCTATTCCTGGCTAAATACATGTGACACTAGCAATTGGCATTCATTATATTTGATTTATATACCTACATCCAATCACCCTATCGTAGCCTATTTTAAAAATGCGCCTGCAGCAAACTGGTTAGAATTCGTGCTCCTGGCATAGCGATAGCCAGGGTGACTTGGGTTCTGTTGATGTCAAGATGCTTGAAATTGCATTGGCCGCATTATAGATAGGTACAAATACCATTCAGGTGACATACCAGAAGACAGAAATAATGTCATCATGGCTGATCCTTTGTGCTTATTTCTTTGTTCATTTGTGTCAGTGGGCTGTTGATGTTGTTCTTATGGTAGCAATGTATTAGTGCAAGAGATCTGTATTTTTTAGAGATTAGCATTTAAAGAGACGATATCAGAGGATGCCTTTTTACTTTCTTGTGAAGGGAAATTGAGTATTTCCAACCCCCTTAGCTTAATCAATATTTGTCTGAGGCAAGAATCTTTATCTTAGTAGACACAAACTTACAAACACACCTATGAAGTGTTGCCCAAGCCAAAGTCAAGAGATGTTTTGTGCTCAGTGTTACCGGGCGGAGGGGTAGATTTAGACACCTTGGCCAAGATAGGTGGGAGGCATCAGGGTAAGGAGATTTTCTTTTTCTTTGAAACAAAGCAACATACATTTAAAGAAATATTATTTATTATTATTGTTACTTTTTTTGGTGGTTGTTGTTGTTAGTAAGTCAGCTAGCTATTTTGGTGGTGCTAGAGATCCAACCCAGGGCCCTCATGCAAGCTAACTAAGCAAGCACTCTAACGTGAACTACTCCCCAGGCCTTGCAAGCTGCATTTTAAAAGGCCGGTATCTAACATTGCTTCACCTCGTGGCTTCCTAGTCTCTGTTTGTACCTTACCTAAGTTATGCGACCTTTTTTAACTCACGGGAGTGGATTACCTACTTGGGAAAACTCACAATTTCATATGGTTTTACTATCTGTCGTTTGTTCGGAAGGACTCATGATACTTAGTCCGCGCAGTGGTGCCTCGGTTCACGAAAGCTTCTGTTCTTTCACAATCTGGTTTCCAAACAGACGCGTTAGGCAAAATTTCACTTCCATTGGCGAACTCCCCATCGGGTGGTGAACAGTGACACCACCATTTTTCCCCGAGTCACAGAAAGAAGTAAGTTCGAGGACCGAGGAGCACGGTCCTGTTCAGGCATGTTTGCATTTTGCTGCAGTGTTTTGGCCTCTATGGGGCTGCGTCCTGGGAATTCTTTCCCAGAAGCTAGCTTAGTCTTTAAGCCCTTATCCAGGGCGGCCTTGACGCTTCTGGTGGGGAGCCAGGGACACTTTCACTTGGCCACAGGAGTGAGTCTATAGATTTCATCTAACTTTAAGAACTTGGGCCAGTCTTCAAGTCCATGAAAACTTATTGGTCAGATTGACCAATAAACCAAAATACTTGAATTTATTGGGCAAGTGTCTGACAGTAAATAGTTGTGAAAAAAGAGGAGAAAGACGAACTAAATTTAGAGCGACTCTGACTTCTTCTCAATTGTTTATGAAAAAGGATGTGATGCTCGCATAAACATAGCACATACATTTTTAAATAATCGAGTCAATTTCATTCTTCATAAGGAAGCAAAACGACCCTGCTAGATGATTTCCAGTGAGCAAATCTAATTTATTTTGATTTTTTTTTTTTTTTTTTTTTTTTTTTTTTTTTTTTTTTTTTTTTTTTTTTTTTTTTTTTTACCTTGCCCCTCTAAAGTACACCTCTGGTTGAAAACTGTATGACATTAATTATCTTGCCCTTAGGTAGAAATGCCACTTGTTTATTTTTGCTCATTTACACATTTTTAAATAGTGATCTACATCTTAAATAGTTTACTCTCTGTGTGACTTCCAGGACTTCTACCCTGGTCACACAGTTTAATCACTCATATAACATTTTCATATCATTTGGGGGAAAGAGAACAAGAAAAGGTCTTGAGAGTGAAATTCTAAATTTTAAGACTTTGTGGAGGAGAAAGAAAATGAGCAGTCCTAAATTTCATGCAATTAGAATAGTACTAGGAATGTTAGAGTAAAATCCTACATTTCTTTCTGGGGTCCCCTTCGAAGGAGCTGGACTCCTTAAAAGTGTGAAGCAGAAATTGAAAAGCAATTGATTAGCACACACTAGAGCTCAGTTCCTTACATGGCTGGCTTAGTATGCAGGATCAACAAATTGAAGTACATTCTCGGGATTTTTGTAGTGAGTCAGTTGTGAATGCCACGTGCCTACCACTTGGAAATGTGGAGGAAAACAAAAGCAGGAGAACTGGCTCAGTTCACCTACCACGCTGTGGGTGACCTTGGAGTTGCCTATGAATTCTTCTGAGTAGATAAGGTGCTCCTTTCAAAAGAGCATTACTGTGGAATGGAATCTATTCAACTCTCCACAGCAGGGTAAAGAATAAATATTAGTGCCATATCATTTTTCCCTATTGTCTATGAACTATTTGAAATGGAAATGACTTCTTTCAACACCAGAGAGCATGTGAGAAGTGACCTATGTAGTGGCAAAGTTGACAGGCACGGTGGGGAATTTTATTACACTTTAGAATTTGACTGACACAAGGATCTCACTCTGGGTTTCCCCTAAACTCTAGCAAGTGCTTGGAATTGAATCTGTAAATGTTAATCAATATTTCAGGCCTGCTAAATAAAGAAAGGCATTGTAAAAAAATCAAAGTACTAATGCCCAGTCTCTCTCTACGCTAGTCTATTTAGGTGTCAAAAAATATGATAACTGGCAAGGATAATATATTTTAATAAAGTTCTTTCAAGTTTACATAAAAATAATGTCTTCGTTCTACCACAGTACATATAATATCGGTTCCCTAAAATATTGAAGCATGCTAAACAAGATGGTACTTATTTCTTCCTGAAAATCCTTGAAACTAATGCCCTTTGAGTACATGGGGATGTATATAATTTTGATATAGTCTCTCAGTCACTTAAAATTTAGAAAAAGCTATATTATATCATTAATATGCCAATTCCCTAAAGCAAAACAATAAAATTCAGGTGTGTGTAGCATCAACATTTAAAACACAGGTATGTAGAAGTTTTAAAAGAAAATCTATCGCTGCAATTAGGGGTACCTTCTTCAGAAAGTATGAAAAATCAAATCCATTAAAGAAAAAAGATAAGCACAAATAAATAAAAATTAAAATGTCTTTATGAAGAAAGAAACCATAATAAAATTAAAATAATGCAATCTCATGAGAGAAACTATTTAAAAACTATATGCCAACCAAACAAATTACAACCAAAATATGTGAACAGTCCTAATAAATCAAGTGAAGTATGAGTATCTCTATAGAAAAATTAGCGAAGAAATAAGCAATTAATGGAATGTAAAAACGAGTAAAATATACATATATATGAAAATGTTTTTCCTCATAAGCAATAAAAAATCACTTTTCACAATGGATGTCACTTACATTGACTTGACAAATATTAAAGCGATTGATAATATCTATTATTGGCAAGGATATGAAGAAATGGACACACTTTCCATAGTATTAGTATAAATGGAATTGACATTGTGCCAGAGGACAACCGAAAAGTAAAATGTCCACAACTTTTCTATAGACCATTTAATTCCTAGGAATCCATTTCATGGGAAAATGCATGCGTGTGAATAAAATTCATATGCTAGAATACATATCAAATGAGAACTATGTGCTTTTGTGCTTCTAAGAGGATGTAGACACAGAAGAGATATGGGAGGAAATAACGGACACAAAGTCTGCCCTGTGCTGGATGGTATAGGTAGTAAACAAGAGAAATAAGTAAAAATAGGTATTACAAACAACATATAGTGTGGAGTTAGGGAGAGTTCAAAAGCCATGCAGATGTCTGAGAACTGAGCATTTCAGACAAAGCCCAAAGTATCAAGATCTAAGGCTGAAACCTGCCTGTGTGATTAAGTGAAGGTCAAGATCACCACTCTAGTTTAGTAAGGTAGAAGATAAGGCCTGTGAAGTCCGGTAAGTCCATACCGGCCAGGGTGTGAATTTGGCTTTGCAGTGAGTGAAAAGGTGAGTTGATATTCTGATGAGGGTCTGGCGACAGCAATTTGACTGCTGTGTTAAAGGAAAGCAAGGTGAGCAAGTACAGCCTTAGTGAGATCAGTATCTTTACATATGGATTGCAACTTTGCAATAGGAAAGGAAAAAAAAAAACTTATTCATCGGTAGTATCTTCCAAATTAAGCTAAATCAAGATACTATGGTATATCATTCAGCCATCAGAAAGAATGAGGTAGACCTATTCTATCTTACATGATAAATCCTTAAGTCACTTTGTTCAATGAGAAAAGCATTTGCAATGATGACATTCATGTAAAAAAAAGCAAAAAGTATGCAAAGCAGATGTTTTTACACATGCTAATAATTAAGAAATTTTGCACATATACAACCAAGAAGAGGGAGAGGCAAGAAGAGTGGACTTCTACATCCCACCCAGTTCACATTTGCAATTCTTGGGTTTTAGCAATAACATTTATTGCTTTTGTACAATATTAAATTCCATACTTGTAAAAAGAGAAAAAATAGGAAATTCTGAATGCAAGGTGTCTAAGCATGATGACTGCCTAAAACATCCATTTGCCTTGTGTCCATCAAAAAATTAAAACACGTTTATTTGTCCCATGATAAAGAAAATATTCTAAAATATATAACCTGTTTGAAAGTTAATATATGGGTACCAAAAAGGAAGCTCTAAAGAACAGGATAATCTCTAAAAATACCAAGACTCGAAATATAATGAGTTTTACATTCCCTTGTATACATTCTGAATTGCTAATGCATAACTGGAACAGAACGATGGACTGTATTCCATTCTGCTCATTTCTTTAAACAGATGGGGTACCTACTATCTGGGACAACTTTCTAGGTGGATTTTATTTAAGCGAGGTAATTTTAGTACTTCGACAAAGCTAAGAGGAAAAAAAATTGGGAAGGCATATGCAGGTTGTGAACTAATGGCCAATTTTTCTTGTACAGGAATTTCCCGAAAGCATAGGCACATTCGCGTGAACATAGAGAAATCCAGAGTGGCGAAGTCAATTCAGCATTGAGCACCACCTTCTAGACATTTCAAACAGAAGTTGAAAACACACAGTACCTGGAAATTGGTTAAAAATTTAGGGAAAAATCTAAGCGAGATTTCTATGACACCTCTTAGGATGATAAACACCGGCTGCATTCAAAATGCAAAAAGTAAGAATAAATTATTGAAGTTATTAGAATCAGACAAAGGTGAATATATAATTTTGGTGTAGAAAAATTGTTTCTTAGCTTTACACTAAAGTCTGAGACTAGAAACAAAAGAATGGAGAGCTTTTATTAAATATCATTTTAATACTTGTATAATAAAAGCATTAAAGGACAGATAAAAATTAAAAGAATATGAATATGAATAAGTATAAACAAGTACATTCAATATATAATGAGCTCCCACAAAATAATAAGAAAAAATAATTACTTTTATAGGAAAAAAATACGTAAGACATTAGTAGGTAATTTAAACATCCAGACACAAAGGAATACAAGCAGACAATGAGTATAGGAAGAAATTTCAGCTTTACCATTAATACAAATAACAAACTCTTCATTTTGCATTCGCAAAATGCATGTATGCACGCATGTGTGCATATATATGTGTGTGAGAGAATGTAATGTTTCAGATATTTATTTCCGTTACTTCTCCATACAGATAGAATTACCCCCCATCAGCTTTCCAGCATGCTTAAAGTCTCTCCAAAATAATACATAAATAAATTGATTAATTAAAAAACCCACCGAATTCTCCTTGTTCCTAATTTCCTCACCTGCTCACAGTTTATCCTATTTTCTCTACCATTTGATAAACTTCTTGACAAGTCTTAACTAATCAGACGTTTCTCTTCCTTTGATTTTTGAAGCATCACGCCCATCCGTTTCTTCCCTCCCTTGTGGGCTCCTCAACTTTCCTTGCTGTGGGAATGTGAGAAGTCCTCTAGGCTCAGTCCTGAATCCTTTCGCCTTCTCCCCTTATGTGCTCTTTCAGGGCTAACTCAGATTCATGACAGCCAAACTGTAAAGGACTCCTACGTGTGCACACACAGTGCGCATCCCTGCTCAGAGTTCTGCACGTACCAGTCAGAACTGCATGCCTAATATCTTCACCTGGACACCCCGCAAACACTTCCATTTCACTTTACTGAAATTAATTTAAGTAACCTGGGATCTTCTATCTATTTTGTTCCATGACACCTCTAGCCATTGAATTGTGAGAGCCAGAAATCTAGAAGCTGTACTTGATTTCTCTGTTTTTTTTTTTTAACCACTCATAGCCAAACCATCACAAACTCTGTCCCGGAACCCCTCCAATAAAAATGCTTATCTTTATCACAGCTACCCTATTGCATCTGCCATTAATTACCCCTTGTTAGGTTGTTAAAATACCCTCCTAATGGGTTTCCAATGCTTTCATTCCTACACCATGCCTGTATCAGAATGATGTTCTCAAAACACATATTCGTCATGTTAATCCCAAGTTAAAAAAACACCGTAGTGCCTTCTGTTAGTTTCAGAAGGATCAAATTTCCTAAAATATATTCTAAGGCTTTAATTGATCTGGCTCCCATGGATCCTAATACCATACTTTTTCTGCTAAATCAGATTAATCACTGATTTTTCTGACTTTTTCTCTTAATCAGTAATTTTCTAAGTCAAATTTCCAGATCAGCAGCATCAGTACCATCCAAGAACCAGTCAGAAACTCAAATTCTCAAGCTCACCCCGAACTTCTAAATTAGAAATTCTGGGTGGTAGGGCCTGGCAGTGTGTTTGTGTGTGTGTGTGTGTGTGTGTGTGTGTGTGTGTGGTGCTGAGGATTGAACTCAGGGCCTTGTGCTTGCGAGGCAAGCGCTCTAACCACTGAGCTAAATCCCCAGCTCAAGTGTGTGTTTTAATTCACCCTCTCTGTACAATATTTTGACAGCTAAGGCTCCACAGAAGCTGTTACTTGCAGATTCACCCGGTCTTACCTCAACACTTTCATAGCCGCTGTCTCCTGTGCCTGAAATTTTTTTCTCTGCCCTTTGAAATTGTTATCTTCTGCTTTTCTTTCAGATCATAGCATATTTATCTTCCAGCCAAGTCTCCCTTTCATACTATTTTGTAGCACTATCTCACTTTTTCATAATTTACATCACAATTTTCATTTTAGGTACATTTTAGGTGATTGTGTGATGATTTTCTGCCCTCCCTAGTAGAATACAAACAAATGATGGCCAAACCCTGGCTGTCAGTTTTCACCATTATCTGTGTAGCCCGTGGTACTTGGCTTGGCTCAAAATAACACTCAATAAGTATTTTAAGTGAATGAATACTAGTATAGAGATTGGCATGGCAATGAATTGAGACATTCTTTGTATTGTTCTCTACATGGTTAAAATATTTTCTTCTTTATAGATTTGTGTATTTACTATTAAGTGAGCATTAATAAGTTTTATAAAGAAATAAATATATTTAATATAGAAGAAAAGAAACAATACATTGTAACTACATGTTAAATGCAGATGACAGTAAATCCTCAAATAATGTCTAATTTCTCCATTTTTAACATGAAATTTTACTAACCTCAAGTTGCTGAATTTGATTTTTATGAAATGATTATCAACTACATATTTTCTATACGAAGTTAGTGCCTTTTCAGTGGACATTAAAATGAACAGATTAAATCACAATTTTTATAACATCATTTACACAATTATGTACATATATAATTAGAAGTCATATAATTATATATGTAAATTTATATAATTTAAAGTATATAATTGATAACACAGGTTATTATAACAACACTGAGATAAATTAACAAATTCTTAACAACGCCCCAGCAGATCCCTTCTTGTTACTTCTTGTCAGACCTTCTGTGGATAACTGCTACCTTGATATTTGATGTATTTATTTTTTATGTTTAAATACTTTATATATGGAGTAAAATGTTAAATATCCTTTAGTGTTTAGCTTGAACAATGTTTTTGTTTATTCGTCCATGTCGTTGTATAGAATTGGAGTTCCTTCATTCTCATTGGCTAATAATATCCCATTGCTTAAATAAATGAAGTTTGTTTATTCATTCTGCTATCATTGAGCATTTTGGTAGCTGTAGATGAGGGCACATTTCCTTGCTTTCTTAAATACTCAACGAGTGTTTTGGTGAACATTTGTACTTATTTCTATGATGTGTATCCCATGTTCAATCATAGAATATATCTATGCTCAACTTTAATAGATACTACTCAGTAGTTTGGCCAAAAAATTGTACAAATTTACACTCTCACCAATAATTTGTGGCCTGACTGTTCCATATCTTTGCCAACATTCATATTTTCTAATTTTGTCCACTATCATGGGGAGTAGTAGTATAATTTTAATTAGTATTTCTCTGATGAATAATGAAGCCTAATTCTTTCACAATTAGTGGGATTTTAAATATTGAATTCAGCTTCCCAGGGTCTAATACTCAAGTGTAGACAATGAATTTAATATAAGTAATGCTATAACCTTAAATTGATGAAAAATATCATTATTTCCTTAAATGTAACTCTAAAGGAAAATATGTATCCAATATAACATTTAATTACTCCCATTTTGAAACATATCTTAATGTAGTCTGTGTTTTAAACTGAGACTCTTGTCTCACCATTTTATTATCTGCAACAATGGCAGAACTCTATAATTATTTGTAACACTGAATTTCTCAACAACTTTGGCAATGACGGAATTAGAAAAGACAGAATCTATTCATTTAAAAACTTCCGTTGAAAAGGAGAATCACTACAGGCTTCTCTTCTATAACTCTCAGAAGTCTGAAGCAAGGATTCTCTCTTATTTAGCTTTTAGACACCTCATGTATAATGGCCCCTAGGCAATCTCAGAGATTTATTTCCATTAGACTATTAGAATTAAGTGAATATTGTGGGTTGGACTCAAAATAATAACACACTAGTAAACAAAGGAGTCTTTCACACTGAAAAAAATCTAAGAAGTAACTTTATAAACACCGGGAACATCAGATTGGGGCTTAAATTAATTCACTGAGGCTGGTTTCTTGGTTGTCATCAAAATCTGTGCTTTGGGAATGATTATATAAGTGAGGTGGGTTTTTTTTTTGTTGTTGTTTTTTCTAACCTCTCCATGAGAAATTCAAAGCTTTCAGTATTTTACTCATTAATAGTGGAACTAGAAATCTTTCTGGAAATTCTCATCCAACTGCACTGCTTTAAAGAATTCAGTCTCCATTCTTACTGTTCTTATTGGGGGCCCTTACTCTTACCTAGTACAAAATGCAATAGCTTTCTAATAGGTCTTCTCATTTCTCCTCACTCACAAGTCACATTCAACCTCTTGTCACTGCCAGATTAATTTCCCAAAACCACAGCCCCGATTTACCACCTTCTGGAAACTGGCAACGCATATAGTGTAATGTATGTGTGGTGGTTAATTATTGTCCATTGAGTGGGAATGTGCAGCTGAATTGAGTCAGCGTGGTTCTGGGCATGGAAGACCCACTTAAGGAGGATCAGGATGAAAGGAGAACAGGAGGCAAGTATTTCAGCTGGTTTTCCTTAGGTTAGGGGAACTTCCTTGGGGCTGATTTTCCTCATTGTCGACAAAGATGGCTGCCGTTCTCTTTGCAGGAGCTCTGGTCTTTGTCTTCTCCTCGGGCAGTGGATCCTTTAGCTTCCAGCTCCAGCTTTCTGGCCTGCAACACAGACCTTGGGCCTCCAGCACAGACACCTTGATCTTCCATCTTCCGTGACACTGCCGTAGGCTCCAGGTCTTGGCTAGATTCTCCAGATCTCTGGCGCGTGGACAGATCTTTTGCACTCTTCTCTGTTTGACTCTGAGGGCAAATACTGCAAGCTGATCTTGTAAATTCCTGTGTCCTGCTTTAAATCTGATTCAGAGCATGTGCAGCATTCTCAGGAGCCTTGGCCAGCCCTGCAAGCCTTTGTAAGTACCGACTAATACAGTATGTTTTGTCCACCTGTCTAGTCTCTAAACAGGATAACTGACTTTTCACTGATATTTTCAGTTTTTTCTGTTTGACGATACACCCGAACTCTCTCAAACAAGTTGAACCTCTCTTTAAGGCCCATTTTCAATGCCGCAATTTCCAAAAATGTGGATTCTTCCAAAGCGTTATAATTTCCAGTAGCTTAAATTCAGATGATATTATGTATATTTCTCAAGAAATTTATTATATTTTCTTTAACGTCAAAGTCAGTTCCTGGGATTTTAAAGTTTCTCAATAATTGTTTATATGTGAAGACATAGTGCAGGCTTTCTATGTATTCTTACTACAAATATCTTAGTGTATAATCTCATTACTTAGTAAAATGCTGATAATGACATAGTATTTGGTACATACGGAAGAATATATTGACTCATAAAAGGACATTAATGAAATAGCATCTATGATCTTAGAGCTTAGGAACTAAAATAGTACTCATAGCTTGCTTTATCTTCTGTGCTACTTGTATCCACTCTGCTACTTTTCTCCTGTAGACAAACATTATCCTGACTTTTGTAAAACTCATTCTTTCATTATTTTCCATTGGTCAAACATGTCCACATCCTTTAATAATATTTAGTCTTAGAAAAGTTTGAATTTTATGAAAATGGAATTAAACTTTGTATATTCAATTTCCATCTTCCATTCAATTTTATAGATTCTTTCTTTACCTCTATTTCATTGTTCTACTCTTGTTTGGACCATAGGATTGTTTTTAATTTTGGGAAGTTATAACTGTTGCTGGTATGACATTCACATATATATATATATATATATATATATATATATATATATATATGAAAGTCCTGATGTACACATAAAATTTTTCTAACAGTGATATGTATATGTGTGTGTGTGCATGTGTGTGTATTTATGTGGATGCTTAGTTATACGATGACCCAATTTACAGGATACCACTAAATTGTTTTACAAGTGGCTATACCAACTTCCAATGTGAGCTGCCATATGTAAGTTCACATTGAATCATGTACTCTCTAACATATCATATTATTAAATCTTATTTTTTCCAGTGTAAGTATAAAATGGTACATCTCTGTGGTTTATAATGGCTTTAATCAGATTACTCAAATAATGTTGTTCTTTTATTCTGGCTTCATTCTCCTTCTGTCATCTCAGTAACGTTTCTAAGCCCTTAGACCTGAGCAAACAGGATTTATGCTATAGGTCTTGTGCCTTGGGGAGTCTTGTACTTCGAAGCATCTTCCTTAAGTTTTTTTCTGTTCTTTCCTGTGACAGAGCTACCTGGCAAAGTGTCCTAAACTTGGAATACGAAAAGCACAGGACCTAATGCTTGTTTCTCCCCTTTCTCAAGCTTCTATAAGATTACTGCTTATGGTGGTATTCTAGGGCCCCATGTCTGGCCCCAAGTTTCAGGAGAACAGCTTGGTAAATGGATTGCTTTTACTGGCCAGGGCACTATTTCTTTGATGGGATCATGCTTTACTGGGCTCACGTAATCTTGAGTGACTCTTACTGACATGGTCCAAGTTCAGTGTTCTGAGCTACTCATGGCCCAAGTCCTGCACATTTGGATCAGGGCATCATCTCTCACTCAGCCTTGTGCTAACTGAGGTCAGGAGGCATTCTCTACTCTGTGCATCCCACACCACACACTTGCTGAGGTTACCCTCCTCTTTAAACTCTGCTGCATGAGCCAGAAAGACCTCTGGAATGGCTGTCTCTATCTCTTCTGAGGGCTTCTAAGACCACTGTTGCACAATAATGAGTCCTCTGATCACTTTCCTTACTTGTTTCTGATGCTCCTAGTGACATCATGCTTTTCTGCTCTTGGTTTAAGCCATGTTGGAAGAAGAATAGATGCTTCTTGTGTGAATGAGGTGCTCTTATTGCCTTGCCTATGAGTGCCTTGTCTATCTTCTGCGCGTGTCTGGGTGGGTCATGGGGGCTTGGGGACTATATTCAGTCCCTGGCCCCTTTCTACCTTCCTCTGCCCCTGTTCTCTGCTCTGTTCTGTGTTCTCAAGTCTTCTTCTGGTTGCCATGTGGCAAGCTATTTTCCTCTGCTCTGCACTTTTGCCGTGATATTTCTACTTTGGAGCCAGCTGACCATGGGCAGAAAACTCCACAACTGTCAGCCAAAATAAACCCTTTCTCCTTGATGTAGTGCACGTCAGATATTTTGTCCCAGCATTGAAAAGCTGACTAATACCTTGCTAGACCCACTCTGTTTTTGGCTTATTCTTTTTTTTTTCCTGTGGTACAACTTTTAATGTCTTAACAGGAAGAGAGATTTATCAACACCAAAACTTGAGCTGGCTCTGTATTCAAACTTTTGCTTTCATAACACTGGGAATGTCAAAAACCCCATATGCTTGTCTACTCAATGATTTTTTTTTCAAGTTGGCAAACATCCCCTGGGAGAAAGTGTCCCCAGACATTAAACTCATATCTCTGTCTCAGCAGACTTCTAGGGCTGGACTTGGAACATAGTTCCCTGGTTTTCTTGGTGGGAGGTTTGGTTTGAATTTCTGATTATTAGAGGAAAAAATTCAGTATTATAGGAAAAAGAAATCTTACATTTATTTTTGAGAAAAAGCTTGACCACTGTTGAAAAAGAAACTCATCATTATAAGTAAAAGAAATCTCTATTTTTGGACAAAAGCTTGGGTGACAGGTTTTCTTTTCTCTAGCATTATCAAAGGAAGTTTAGATTCAGAATTTTAAAGATATTTGCACTAGGAGTTTATTTATAAAATAAAACTCAAATACAGAAAGCTCTAAGAAGAAAGAATTAAAAATTTTAGGCTATGGGAAGTAGTGTATTTTAGATAGAGGTGAATTTCTTAATGAAGGATGTTATATTTTGGGGGGAGACAGAAAACAAAACTTACTTAAAAACATATCCTAATTTTAGACTAGATTTAGACAAAGATTTGGTTGACTAGCCCTGGATTGAAACGGATCCTTATTTAGCTATCTTTTTTCAAATTCTGTACAGCAGTGATTATTCAGAGTTGGGAGTGTGCATCCTATGATGAACGATTGGTGTGTAGAAGGCAAACACAAGGATATCTTTTCATATTTTTATCTTTTATCTCATCCTCTAATTTTTTAAAAAATTCCATATACTGAATACCAGAGAACGCTGCATCTTTGTTCAATAGATTAAAAAACCCAAATCTCATGAAAACCATTTCATTTGGGTAACCTTCAGAATGAAGGGGGCAGTTGTAGAATATCAATATATTTGGTGAAATTGTTTAAACACTGTAAGAGATTTTGTGTCTATGTAGGGAGAAATTTTTTATTTTTTTAATTTTTTTACTCCAAAAAGCTGTCAGTGGAACTCTGATAATGACACTTACTGTCAAACTTATCATGCCTCAATTATGTTAACACTTTCTTTTGAAGTTTTCTTTTTAACATGAAAAACACAATTTATTATAAAAGGTCTCCACATAAGCTGAAAATATTCAAAGGCCCCCAACAGGCTGCTCTTAAGCAAACTGTAGGCAGGAAAACTTGATATTCATACCATGAGCAACCTCGTTTCACTTTGCTGTGAGAATAAAGCACAAGAAAAGGTGCAACTTGAAGGAACTGTATCTGAATTTTACAGCATCTGAAACAGTTCCCTCGGGGCTCACTGCAAATCCCTCCAAGATCTCCGATCAGAAGCTTCCTGCAGCTCCTCAGGCGCAGTGTTATGATATTTTACTAATCCAGTCATAGTCAGTTCATTTGTACCTTTCTGATTTTATACATTTTTCCTTGTCCCTGTTTTTCTAGCTTTCTATGGCCGCGCAGTTTTCTCTCCCCTTACTTTCCAAGACGTCTTCCAAATGTTGGTGAAAGGCAGACTCTAACGACCTTGTTGGTTTTTAAAAGTCTCTTTCTCCTCTGAATCTTAATGACCTGAAAGCGAGACTATTGGTTTTATCTAGATGTTGTATTTTCTTTGAATCACACTCATTCACTTCTGCTAATACCAGGAGCTATTCTATTCTCATCGACCTTCAGTGCCTGTCTCCTGCACTTCTTTGCCATGGGTGAAATCGTGGGCATGTCCCTCTTTCTTCAAATCAGCTCTGCTGCACAAGTTTGTGTACTGGCTGCCAGTTCTTTGGTTTCAATCTGATGATATTTTTACTTTTTTCTTGGCCTTTGGATTACGTTTACCAGGAATGTTTCTTCTTTGTGAGTCCTGTATTATTGGATGCTCTTCTTTGCTACCTGATCTAAAATGCAAGTAGATATACTAAATATAAGAAGACATTCCTTAAGAAAGGATGCAATTCTCTTGTTTATACTTGTTTAGATAACAGATATAGACAGAAACTAACATCATATGTATCTGTGCCAATATCTGGTAGTATGGATCATACGAGTGTACTCTGAGTCTTCTGTTCCAATATTTTGATATATTCTAACTGTGAGTTGGACATACGAAAATTTATGCTGTTCTTCAAATTCAGCTAAAAAGTATCATACTTCACAATCTCTCCCTTGCCAGATTTTGTGTTATATCTGCCATTTAGTAAAGTTAATTGCACATATATCAAAAGGATTCCATTTTCTGACAAATAGGCAAGGATTTATAGGCCATATTCCTCATAGAAATCCAATTTTTCCCATCGGTTAGTCCTGTTAGCTCATTGGAATTGATTGCTTCACTTTTCTATTGGTTTAATTCAATTGTTACTTTCAAAGAATAAAACTGAGAAATTCTTAGCACAGTCATGCTTTCTGCATCTATTGCAGGTATAATTAATCAGGATACTCTAGCACATTAGCAAAGATAGGTCTACAGTGTTACCTTGCTGTAGCTATGCTCCATTTATCCAAATAGCATATAAATTAAAACTTATTTGCTATTTTTGTCTTGTCTTGAGATCATATTTTCTAAAAATACAACTTCAAAACATGTGTTTATACTAAAGTTTTATTTAAATTTTATTATGATACCTTAAAATATATATCATATTAAGAGTTTTTAAAAACTCTAGGTTGTCAAATGAATAGTACAGGGTCGGCTTTCTTCCTTTTTTGTAGCTTTTCCTGTACTTTACATCACAGACAGACTAGGCTGAGAATATGTACGTTTTTAATTACAAAATGTCTCAAATAGTGATTAGACCGAGGAGTAGGCCACCAAATCTAATTTTTATTTAAACTTATATGAATGAAAATAGAAAAACGGTAAGCAGAATATATGGATCTTTTCCTTTGACCGGTCTCTTTTCCTACTTACCTTCTTTTTACCATGTGCTCCTTAATAAAATATTTTCAAAATATTTTAATAAATAAATAAATAATCAGAAATGAGCTTATGATGACAAATATTAAAACTTTGTCAATTATTTTCTCCAAAGTAGGTGCATTTGCTTTAGGTTATACAGCCAAGAAACTTCAAATACCAGAATATCTCATGGAAAAGGGTTACCACCATGTCATCTAGGATATGCTTTTATTTCAGCTTTCAGGATAAATTATAAGTTAGAGGAGAGTGGAGAAATCCTTTAACTTCTGGTTTCCCCTTTTAGTGAGAGCAATCATGGAGAAAATGATGATCATTATCTAGCACACTCATTTAGATAACAGCAGCTCCTTGGCACATACTTTGCCTCAGAAACAAAGATGCAATACTACCTACTATGCAGCACTTCGTTCTCTTCTCCTCCAAAATATAACCAAAAAGGCTTTCAGAGAAATTAAAGAAACAGGGTTAGTCTGGCATTTGGAATTATTGTTGAGGCTTGCAGTGTGCCTGGAATGTTTCTATTTGCCCATTCTTTGAAAGGAGAAGGAGAGAGACTTTGTTTTGAATAAGTCACCAAAGAACCATGATTATGGACATGAACAATCCCAAAGCACAGTTTAATTCTACCTAGTAAGAGCTTTTTTGTTGCTGCTGTTTTGTTTTTCAAAACCTATTAGTACTTTGTTGTATTTGGAAATTACAAAATATGTGCTTTCCCTTTCATCTGTCTTTGAAGTATAAATCTTGGGTTCCAGCATCATGAAAATAATCTTTATGGGTTTGTTGGAGAGATGTATCAGTTGTCTGTTGCTGCGTAACAATAAACCCAAATGCTTTGGCTTAAACTAATGATTTCTTTCTTTCTGTCTCATGATGCTGAGGATTAGGAATTTAAGTAGGGTTCCACTTGACACTCTAAGCTGCAGCTAGTGTTAACTCTGATTATTACTCAGATACATTCAGAAAGACCCTGGACAGGACTGAAAACTTCAGTAAGCCAATTGGTGTTTCCTATATCTACGTATAAATCTCTTAAACCAGATATTCACGTCCTTTAGGTATATTTTCTTTTTTTTTTTTCTTTTCTTTCTTTCTTTTTTTTTTTTTTTTTTAATTATAGGTGTATAACCTTTCTCAAGCTCCCACAGACCAATTAGGTCTCCTTTCTCTTTGCCCCAGTAGCAGTTTTCTCATTGTAGTTTAAATTCCCACTAACAATATCCTCACTTCTGCTCCGGCTTTTACCAATCTCCTACAAAGCCAGCAGCCTGTATTTTAACATTTTGCTATCGTAGCACCCTATGTCTGGTATCATTTTTTTTTTTTTTTCAATTGACTACTTCTGGGTAGCACAGAGTCCAAAACTTTGTGACTAAATGTAATGTAGTGATCATTTATTATTTTGTATGCATCTTTAAGTTAGGAACTGTAAATTAGTTATATCCTTTGAATGACAAGTACCTGCTTCCTCTTTCCTCTCTCCACAGTCCCTGGAAACCATCATCCTGCTTTCTATGAGTTTGGCTACTCCAGGTGTCTCACATCCAGCAATGGATAAAAACAAACAGTATGACCAAGCCAGTTTTATCCCAGGAACACATTTATTTTAACATTATAAAATTAATTTATATAATTAATTCCACTAACAGATTAAGGAAGAAAATCTGATTATCTTAATGGATACAGTTAATGATTTGAAAAACAATCTCATTTATAAAACTCAGGTAACAGAATAGAGAAAACTTTCTGATTCGTGATCAGAGATTTCTTTCTAAAAATCTATAGCAAATATCATATTTAATGGTGATATAGTGAAAGTGTTCTTTTTAAAATGAACACAAAGAAGGCAGGGTCTCTATGACTTCTAGTAGCAGTGTCCTGGACGTCATTACCAGTGTAGTAAGTAAGGAAAACAAAGATGTAGAGTGTAGAAAAGGGAAAAACAAAACTAATTATTTGCAGATTGATATAATTGTCTCTGAAGGAAATCTAAAGAAAAGTTATTAGAAAAAACAAGAGAACTTAGCAAAGTTTTCATATCAAATCAAGATAAAACTCTATTTAAAAAAAAAAAAAAGAAGAAATTCCTCCCTCATGTTACAACCTGGATAAACATGAGGATCTTACACTAAGTAAAACAAGCTAATTTCAAACAACCAGATATGAAGATAAAATATTGCCACTTAATCTTTTCCAAAGGAGACGTCATACCCAATAAGTGTCACTGCATATTTCCCTTCCCATAACCCTTCCTCTGCCCAAATCTCTCTCTATATAAATTTGTCCATCCTAGACATTTTATATGAAGTGAATCAAACAATATGCCATCTGATTTCAGCGTACTGTTTCTAAGGTTGATTCATGTTGTAGGAAACTGTGTACTTCATATTTTTATTGTTAATAGTATTCCTTTCTGTGGACGTACCACATTTTTTCTGTCAATTCATCAGGTAATAAGCATTTAGGTTGTTTTTAACCTTTTAGCTATTATGAATAATGCCACTATAAACATTCAGGTACACATATTTTCAGGAGCATTTTCTTTTCTTTTGGATGATGACTGAGTCATGTTGTAACTTTATACTGAAGTTTTTGAACAGCTGCCAAGTCATTTTCCTATCTGCAGCATATTAGAATATCATTTTTTCCCCATTTGCCACTTCAAAAATTATAAACATTATTCATATTTTTGGTTATAGTCATCCCAGTAGGTGTTAACAGATGCATGTTATATTAAAAAATTAACAATTTTTTATTTAAAAAATGAATGTTTGCTGGTGAGTCTAGATTATATCTAAAATATGAAATTCTCTAAATAACAGTGACTTGGCAAAAAATTATGTATCTCATTTTCACATAAGAGTGAAATGCAGGAAATGGGGTAGCAGTGTGGGGAAGAAATGGAGCTGCAGGTACCTAGGAAATCCTTTTTAGCCTATTTCCAACTCCGATGCCAGGTTGTGGCATCCTGTCTGCAGAGAAAGGCACATAGCTAGTGTGGAGTGATATTGGAAGGTGCTAGGTAACAGCTTGTAAATGGCTTGCATGATCTGCTCATATTTCATTTCTTAGAATTCAGTCATCTGTCTCACCTCATTGTAGGGGAAATTGGGAAATATAATCTTGTCAAGTGTCCAAAAGGTAAAGGAAATACAGTTGAAGAATACATTGTATTTTTTTTCTGCCACCATACATGTTATAAATAAAGGCTGAACAATTTTACTCAATGTTTCCAAAAAGAGTAATTTTTAAAAATATTTACGTATAAGAACTCTTCCTGTAACCTTGGGTTGTCATGAAATATTTGTGGTTCCAAGCATCCATCCTTAGTTTCTTTTATTTATATAACTTATATTCTCAATTCTCTTATTGCTTTTTGCCAGAAAGTATTCTTCAAAATCCACATCATAATGAAATTTAATGGTTTCTGGAATTATTAAAGAACGCATTGAACATGTTTTTAAATCTTTTAAAATAAATTTTCCAAATCTGATATTTAACATAGTATTATAATAGAAAGTAAGATTACCTTACCACATCTAAAGTTTATTAGGTTATTTCACTTTGCAGTAGTGTTTCCAATATAGATTGCAACCTGCGCGTGTCTCTAAATGTGTTTTGCAAGCTTTAAACTGTTATTATTGCCTGCATAAATACTGAAATCTTCCTTGGCATCGTAATCTTCTGTCATGTAAATCTTGTATATTTAAATTTTATAATGCATATACAGTACATTGTCAGTATCATACTACCAGAACCTTAGACAGTAACTTCTGAGCATAAACGTAAATTTTGCTCTTCATGTAAATGTTCAGGTTTTAATTCTTTAAATTTAAGAAACTTTATTTGCATAAAGACAAATGAAATCCCGTTTTTTACACTTATATGCTACATACAGTCTTGGAAATGTTTTTTAAGAATATATTTTAATATTTATATTTTTACGGTTGGTCAGCACTTATGAACCCAGGTTTTTTTTTTTTTTTTTGTGGTGCTGGGGATCAAACTCAGGCCCTTGTGCTTGCAAGGCAAGCACTCTAATCACTGAGCTAAATCCCCAGCCCGAACCCAGGTTTTTTGATTTCTACTTTTATTTACTTAACCTAGTAGATATATTAAAATTCACTGGTTTTCTTTTTTGTTCTGTCTTCTCAATTCCACCCTTCCTTATTATACTCAAGTAGTTATCAAGATAGTAAAGTAATGATTCATATAGATGTTAAAATAATGTAGAAATTATATTGATATGGTTAAAGATCAAAAAGGTAAAGAAAAACCCTGAGTTATTCTATCGACAATTTGTTCCTGAATTACATGTAGTTTAAAAGACACAGAGGACAACACTGAGATGGAAGATGACCTATTTTGAAGTTCATAGAACACCGAGTACTAGCCATTATTTTACACAATTCTGTGAATTTTACAACAGATCTCACCTTCATCCACTACGGGGAAAAGGAAAATTGTATAAAAATATAGCTGGTACCTAATTTACTCTCTCTGCCTGTTGATAATGGGAGAATTTATTATCTATGCCTGTTGATGATATAGCATTTTAATTGTTTTAGAGAATCAAGGAAGACAAGGTATGATTGAAAAAAACTTCTTGTATGCTACCTTGACAACTCTGGAGACTTCTCAAACTCACAGCTTATTTTGAAGTGTGGTGTTTAATTTGGACATGTTCCTTTTATCTTTTGATTATTCATTTCTAATGTGATTTCTCTATGATCAGAGCTCATACATGTATTCAATAATATTTTAAATTTGTTTATGCTCACTAGATGGCCCAAAATATGGTCTAATTTGGTGTTTGCTCCATGGACAGTTGACAAATATATTCTGTTTGCTATTATTGGATTAAGTAGTATATAAATACTGATTATATTTTGTTTGTTGATGTTATCATTAAGTTCTTCTATAATTGTGCTGTTTAATTGTTCCTTCAATTGTCGATAGATGGATGAGGCCTCTAACTATAAATGTGGATTTGCTTATTTAATTTTTACTTCTGTCAGTTTTTCTCTTACATATGTTTCAACCCTTGTCAAATGCATCCACACTGGGATTTCTAGAACTTGTTAAGAGATTGACCCTTTTATTATTATCTAATACTCTACTCTATCCTTGGTAATTTTATTTTATCTGAATTCTGCTTTATTTGCATTAATAAAGCTACTATTGCTTTTATTTTTTTGCTTTATTTTAATTAATACTTGAATTTATACTTTCCTCCATTTTTACCTTTAATCTACATATATTGTTATATTTAAGTGTTGACAAGTATCACTATATTTAAATGTTGAGCCATTTTTATACATTTTGCATATGTGTATTTTTATTAGTATGTTTAGACCTTTTATATTGATTGGAATTGTTGATAAATTAAGACTTAAGTCTGTTTTCTGTTTTTCTCTCAATCTTCCAGAGGTCATTTCATTTTTTGACATGTAATGTTCAGGACATTTAGTTGTACCTAGCAGGATGAACAGAGAAAAGTACATCTACTTCATCTTCCTATAAGCAGGAGACTCAAAAATTCTGTTTAACTTCCGAAGGTTGAATCTTGTTTCTTTGCTCCAGGGATCTTATACTTGTTTCATATCTTATCTGACTAATGACAGCAATGATTGCTGGTTTTTTCCTTAATTTTCCCCTCTCTGTTATTGTGCATACTTCTAGCTTGTTATGATTTCTGGGAATCTTCTTTTTTTTTTTTTTTCCCCATACTAGGGATTGAACTCAGGGCCTTCACACTGAGCTACATCCCCAGCCCTTTTTTTTTTTTTTTTTTTTTCTTTCTGATACAGGGTCTCACTGCATTGACCAGACTGGGCTCAATTGTGATCTTCTTGCCTCAGTCTTCCAAAGTGCTGGAATTTCAGGCATATGAAACCATGTGGCTATGGATTCCCTTTTTTTTTTTTTTTTTTTTGAATGAGACACTAAAATTCTAGTTGGAATATTTTTGTATGTGGACAAGATTTATTGATTACTGGCTTTTTTGCAGTGTAAAAGTGTGATAACCTGCCTCCTAGCTTTTTTCAAATTGAGGATGACACATAATTGTTAACATACAGAAGACCCTTTCCCTGGAGTGGTTTGATTTCCTTAGTACTCAGGCACTGTGCCTTGTTTAAAATAAACATGAGCTATAATCCTAGCTTCTTCCAGTCTAGAAATGAGAAGAAGTATGGGAGCTAGATTTTCAGCTATGTGGGTTTTCACTTAGTCTTTCTTTTCAATGCCTATTTCCTTGTAAACTCTCTCTCATATCACCACATTCCCAAAGTTCTTTTCTTACATTTTCAGCCTCCTTCTGGTAGGAGTAGCCATCCAGTCTACCCTTTCCACATCACCATTTTCAGCCAATTCCTATGTTTTCAAGTTACCAATTTTAATTCTTGTTCATGAGGTAAAGTTAGCCTCCAATTTCTGAGAATTTCAGAAATTCTGCAGGAAAAATAGATTCCCCTCTTATTCAATCACTCTCTGTAGTTACCCTACTAATAACTTCGCTAAGCAAGCCAGTTATTCTTCTACCTTATTTACATCTTACAAATTTTTAAGATCACTTGTTTGCTCTTATTGCCTTTTTTGCTGTTGTAAATTTATGCCATTATTATTATCTAACTTATTTTAATGGAATTTAGTGAAGGAGAGGGAAAAGAACACATGTATAGCCACTATGCCATATAAGGTCACACACTGGCACAATTTGCATGATTTGTCTAAGATTTCTATTGGACAACTAAATAGTTGATACTGTATGAAGAGTGGAGTTGATTAGCTGTGATTTTCCTAAGTGACTTAAGCACTTCAATATGAAATATACTGAATGTTAAGAAAAGTTAAGAAAATGTTAATATTCCATGTGTGAGCCCATTATACTTTAATTATATATAAAGCTATTCATGCCAAGCCTCATGAATAACCTAATCACTGATAAATAATTGCATTTTGCCTTCAAAGGAGCAAGTGAACTTCAAATAGATACTGATGAGATAAGACCACGAATCCATTGTAGAATAAATTTATTAAGATGAAGAAAGAAATAAAGTGAGCTAATAATCAATTTTAATTTCCTTGCTTTTTAGTGGGCATGAGGTACAGTGAAGAGTCACTGCAGTTTTTCTATGATTTCATCTTTTTATTAATAGTTCCAACTAGTATATTCATATATTTGTAACACATACAGTGCCTAAATCATTCATTTTAAATGGCAGTTCATTGACTTGCACCTAACCCTAATTTTTCTAGATTTTACTGGTCTGTGACTTCAAATGAGTCTATTTTAATATTTTAAATTATTATAATTAGTAATGCATATTACTTGTACAAGTTAACGCATTTCACTGTGACATTTCCATGCACGCATATATCATTCTTTGATCACCTCCACCCTCCATTCTACCCTTTTGCCCTCTGCTCTCAAGCCTGCTTTTAGAGTGCCTGCCTCACAAACACAAGGTCCTGAGTTCTATCCCCAACACCAAAAAACAAAAAGCCCATTTTGAGTGCCCAAATCTTCTTTTTTTTTTTTTTTTTGGTTTTTCCTGCTTAGTTAAAGTCTCCCACCCTTTAAACATTTCTAAACTAGCTCGGAAGCTGAATCCCCTCCCCTCCTTGTCAGGGTGAGTTGCTGCTCTTTACTCCTTGACATGGCTTCTCCTCTAACTCGTTTTTCGGCTGATCTAAGCTCAGTTTGGAACCGCAGCTCATTCTAACATGCCACCAGCTTCGCTGTGTGCCTTAGAAACTTGCTGCAGGCATCTCCTGTCCCCAGGGGCCATGTCAACACTCCCTCCTGCACCCAGACTCACTATTGCTCGTTACCACAGCTGCAGCTGGTCTGGGCTCTGCCCTGAGCCACCTGGTGATTCTGCTGCCTGACAGCTCCCTGGAACCATCTTTGCAGATCATGGTGCCCACCAGAGCTGCTGTTGCTCTGCCTGTGGGAAAGAACAAAAGGAAAAACATTCTTTCCCTATGTGTTTAGCACTTTATGGTTCCTTGGGAACCCGTTTGGGGCTCTAAGTTTTTACAGGGTTTAATAAACAGCTTTTTCATTTCGCACAGAGGAATGTTCTCTCTGTGACTAGCATATGAAGTGTTATTAAATATACAGTGTGTGTGTAAATTAAAAACAACATTACAGTACATTTTACTTTTTCATGACTGTCATTATCAAGGATGATTAAAAATATATATGTTGAATGCTGCTGGCCAGTGCCATGCAATGGAAAGGCAGGTTTATGGAAACAGTACGATATGTCCTCATCCACCTATTCACTGGAGATGGCACTGTGTGACTTCTGGCTCTTCTCCAAAGTTAAAATGATCTAGACAGTAATGTTTTGAATTGACTTAGGACATGGAGGCAGCTACCACAGACACTCACAAAAGAGGGTTTCCAGAACTCCTTTAGAAAGTGCTAAGAAAGATGGGATAAATGTGTTTGAATATTTTGAGTATTTTGAAGGGGATTAATAGCAATGTGTCTTTTACTGCTATAATATTTTATATATATTTTAATTATAAAAATTCACGATAGGTTTTAATCACACCCCATATTCCCTTCAGGTGGCTGTGCCAAGGTGGAAACAAGGATTAGAATCATTATTTCCTTGTGATACTCATTTTCACAGAGGTGCAATTTTCAGCTGGGGATAATTTTACTTCCACTTGACATCTAGAGGCCAGAGATGCTGCTAAACATTCTATAGTGTACAGGCCGGCTATCCATGAGAAAGAATTATCCATCTTTGCCAAAATGTCAGTTGTGCTGGGGTTGAGAAAGTCTATCAAGGAGGAATGGAATGGGATGAACAGGCATACTGCAATCACAACAAAGAAATCTTACAAATTCCAATGTATCTGCAGCTGACACACAGAATTTCTTCCTTCAGAAATGAAAGCTTTTGGAAGTGGTCCAAAATGAACTCACTGTGTATCTAATTCTGCTTTAAGTGCAAAAAATGGGTTAACTAGATTCTGATAGAATCATGGCTCCAGAATTTGTGGAAGGACATGGGGGAACATACTTGTTCAAATCCTAACTTTCTAGTAAGCTTATTTCATGTAAAATTCCACCATGCACAAAAATATTTCTTTAAAGAAATATTTTCTTTAAAAATCCATTCAAATGCAGGGAGATAATTATGAGCTAAGACAATAAAACAGTGAGTGGCACGCTTCTTAGCTATCCACGAAGGAGTCAGTGTTTCAGAATGCTGAATATACACAAGAGCACCAGGAAGAAAGGCTGACAAGAGACATCGCAGTAGCATCTGCAAGGACTTCTAGTAAGCAGGAGCGCATGGAGATTGAAAATAACAGCTTCTAAGACAGAACACCGAGGTTGACGGAGAAAGATGTCGGCAAGCACCGGTGTTCCTTTAACATTTTGGATGGTTTGGAACTACAAGAAGCAGAGATCCAAGCACTCCCGGGCCACCCTAACCCATCCGCATGCAGTGAGAACTAAACCGTGAAGCAGCAGAAATATGTCTTCTCCACTGTCATTTCCACCCCCATCACCCTTTCTTCTTTCCTTTCATGAAATGCTCAGCATGTAGCACTAGAAAAGGAAGAGGATGGCGATACGCTGCATCCTGAAATGTACGTACGGCAATACAAACCACTAAAGACAGACGCAGACTATACAGCGAATCCTAGAAGCAGTGGATGCATTTTGGTCTGTGACTTACTGCCTCAGGGCAAAGAAGTACATGCAACCTCCTCTTTGGCAAAAATTTTGGCAATCTGAACCTTAGCAAACTGTAATTCTGCTTTAAAGTGTCATCCTTAATGAGTTCCCATTTGGCAAAACAAATTATATTTGGTGTAGTAAGGAACAGTGTTCTGTGTCTTGGGGAATTCCAAGGCATCTAAATAACAGTGTAGAAGGCTGAGGATGTAAGGTCTGTAGCCACAGCTTGGGATAGGGTAAGTGGCCTGCGTTAACCTCTCATGACTGCTTCCCACAGACTTACTGGCTTAAAGTAACAATCATTTACTGTTTTGTAGCCTGGAGATTGGGAGTTCACAATAGACTCTCTTATAGTTTGTGTCTAGATGTGCCTCAAAGCTTCATGCACTCATAGATGGTGCTTTTTCAGAGGTGGCTGGATCTAGAGTGTGTGCTGCTGGGATTAAGGGCGTGTGATCACTAAATCAATCCACTGATTGGTTTGGCATCGCCCTGATCCTGGCAGCCTGGATAAAATATAAGGGATAGAAAGAGGCTTGCCTACCCCTTGTTTGCATCCCTCTTGCTTACCTTGCTGCCTTCTGCCTGTCTGCCATGGCACCCTGCCTTGAAGGCAGCTGATTGTAGACTGAAACCTCTACAAACCATGAGCCAAATAGACCTTTCTTCCTTTAACTTTGGGTGTCAGGTATTTTGTCTCGGCAATGAGAGAGAAGTAACTAAGACAGTTTCACTTGGCAAAAATCAGGTGTCTGTAAGGTTGTGTTCCTTCTGCAATCTCCAGAGATAATGTTTTCTTGCCTTTCTGCTTCTAGACGCCACCCATTGTCCTTGGACAGTGGCCCCTTTCTCCACCTTCAAGCCAAAAGTGATTGGTCAAGTCTTTATCACATTGCTCATGTCAGTTCACTGCTTTTGTCTTCATGTCTTTCTTGGTTTCCTCTTTTTCTTATAAGGACCCGAGTGACTACCTTGGGCCCCTGACACTTTTTCCATCTCAAGACCCTAAACTCAAACTTATCTGTAAAATCCCCTTTGCCATGTGAAGTTACATATTCACAGGCTCTGGGGATTAGTACTTGACCATCTTTCATGGGGAGGGTGCATTATTCTGCCAACTACATAGCACTTCACCCAAGGATTGGGGCACAAACTGAAACTCTGCATTTGTAGTATCTAAATTAGCCTACCTGAAACAGTGTCCGTGAAAGGGTGCTGGATGGATTCCTACTTTTCCTTATTCTAGAAATAGTTAGAACATTCTGTCAGTTTCATCTTGTTATTTTACATGATCATTAACTGTTGGGTTAGTTATCATGTACAGATAGTGGCATCAAAGGTAATCTCTCTCCATATAACACTCTATAAGACCCAATCTACAGATCCGGAGCTACAGCTTACCTGAAGTCTACATTTCCTTTTTATTTTCCTTGACTTTGGTTTCTCTGACCAAGTCTGCCTTCCTGGTTTTAGCTCTTCCTCCTCTTTAGGGGGCTGCTACTTCACCAACCTGTCTTGTACTATACTGCACCTTGTGCTGTATGATCCTTGACACATGTTACACATATAATTTGATTTAAACCTCTCAAAAATAATAAAAGGTCAGTAAATTTATTGGACCCAGGGAAAGGTCACTCACTTTAAACCAATCATGCCTCCCCCTCGGTGGTGGCCCAGCGTGGACAGTATTCTCTTGGCCTGAATCAGATAGGAAAGGGCAGCACCATACTAGGCACATATTCTATACATGATAAATAACTTGAATGAAACACTAGTGTTTTATTCTTTTTTTTACTTGATAAGATGAAGATGGCAGACAGAGTATTTAGATGTGTTAAAACTCTTATCAGTCTAATATCCTATCAGTAGATGTCACCAGTCACCTTTACTATGGCGCTTAGAGCTCTGTGTCACTTTAGTTGGAAGTTGTCCGTGTGCCATTGGCCTGTGGAGTTTAGAAGCCTTAGCAGAGTGTGGAAGATAAGAGCAAGGCAGAGAGGAAGGATATTTATTCTACAAAAAAAAAAAAAAAATCATGCCCCTATTGATCTCCTTTTCTTCTATTTGTTGTTTTACTTTCACTGACTTCATGGACTTTGCATTCTGCTTGTCACTACTTATGACGAGCAACTGAGAAAAAGGGGAAACTATCATTTCAGGCAAACTAGGGTTCAAATCTTGGCCTTGACATCTCATACTGTGCAAGTCCCTCCTCTGGGGATCAGTTTTCCCATTTGTAAAGTGGGAGAGAAACTGCCTGTGTGGAGGGGTTGGAGTTGAGATTTGATTGTGGTGGTTATGTTCAGTTCTGGTGATACAGAGCAAGTTGTGGCGTGGTTTTTCTGTAAAGAGTCAGGTCAACAAATGGTAAATCCTTTCTCTAATATTATTTTTAAGATGATTATGATTACGTATAATATGTAACTCATTATGTTTAAGGGTTTGCTTAATAAGTATATAGAAATTTCTTAAAATAATGCTTGCAACCTCCCAAAAATCATTTCACATATATACTAGCTATTAACATTTTTTATTATCAACTTTTACTTTCTTAATATCAGCTTATCTTTGCGTCAAGGTTTCCTTCCTGTCTTACTCTGCCGTAGTTTTCCCATTTCCTGTCTAAGCAAAATACCCAGACTTTACATTCAATCTCCTCACTTTGTGGTACTTGCTTCTCCTGATACTATTTAAAACCCTTGACCCTGATCAATTCCATCTAAGCCCATGATATCTAAAGACACCCTTCAACCTAGATAGCCTCCTGGAATTAGCTTGGCCTCTGCCGACTTTGCTTTGTTCCACCATATTGAACATTCCAGTACGACAATACCCTGGGCCCCGTGCATATTATGAAATCATAAAGCCAATATAATATTTGATAAGTTGTCACTCAGTGAGCTGAAATATTTCTCTACATCCAATTCTCAGTCTTGATGATGTAGAAAAAGGAAAGACAGCTTTTTTTCCCCTGTAAAGGGCCAGGTAGTAAACTACTCAGGCATTGTGAGCCAGGCAGACCCTGGGGCAATCAGTCTGCAGATACAACGCAGAGGAAGTCATAAACAATATGTAAATGAATGAACATGGCCACGTACAAATAAAACTATTCGTAAAAGTAGGTAGCAGGTCTGATTTGGCCCATGGGCCCTACTTTCTTACCCCTGTTTTAGACAATGCATTTTTCAACAGGTGAGATGTTACCCCCAAGGGAGAATAAATTAAATCCAAGAAGAGATGTGTGGAAAAAATCTTACTTTTTTATATAAGGCATAAAAATATACTGTATAGGTATGTGTTATAAAAACAGATTGTCTAGTTTAAAATATGCCTTCCCAAATTTTATATCTACCCAGAAGCTTGGGATGTGATGGTGTTGTGATTTAGATCTAAAATGCCCCCGCGGAGTTGCATGTGTTTGAAAGGTATTGAATCTTGGGGTTGCTACAGTCTTCAGTGGACTCATCTATTGGCTAAATGTGGTTAAATGTGTTGTTAGGAGGCAGAGCCTGGTTGGAGATGGGTCACTGGGGCCGAGACCGAGAGGGGTGTATCTCCCTCCTCGGCCGCTCCTGTTTCTCAGGTTCCTGGTTGCATGGGATAAGTAGCTTTCCTGCAAAACCAGGCCCTTCATGTTGTTTCTGCCTCAGAGCCAGCCAACCATGGACTGAAACTGTGAGATAAAATAACTCTCTGATCCTTTAAGTTTTGACATGGGAATTTTCTTCCAGTGATAGGAAAATGACTAAGACAGATGATATCTGGAAAGAGAACTTTGCAAATGTAATCAAGTCAAGATGGAGGGCTGCATTAGAGTGGGCCCTAATCTGATTTCTGCTGACTTTGTAAGAAGAGGGAAGTTAGTACACAGAGATGTAAACAGAGAGAAGCCCGTGTGAACATTCACAGGCAAGGTGCATCTGCAAGTCCCGGATGTCAAGATTGCAGGCAACAACCAGACACTAGGCAGAGGCAGGGAAAGACTCTTAACTGGAATGTTGTCAACAACCCAGTCCGGGTTAAATTTTACAGCAGCACTAGGAAACTAATAAACAGAAATAAAGTATATTTGTGGTATTAAAATTATTATATCATTACATGATTTGGGAGGAAGATATTTAAACACTCTTGGGAGATGATAGTAACAGTGATAATAGAAGCCAAAGAACATTGCTAATGGATACATTATTTTTCCAACCAAATTAATGGGGTTTCAGGATTTCAAACCAAAAGTTTGAAAATACTTGATGTTCTTCTAAACCTAGTCCCATGTCTGTTGCTGCAAATACTTGTCATTGAATTTCATCCTCAACTGTTCTCTAGGGTTCTTCCAACTTATAAAAGTGATAATTTTGTACTTCTGACTTTGCCTGTGGATCAGGGCTGTGCCCTTTTTACCTTTATCTTTATAACTAAAGACAGGGAGCGATTCTAATTATACTTTACACCCATTAGCATGCAAGGTTTCCACTTCTAATACTGCTTTACAGTTTGGCTTTTCCCAACCCTAACATCTAACAGCAGATGTAATTAAATGTAGCATGACTATACAGTGGTATCGTGGTTCACCAATTTAATTCATTACATAATTCTGGGAAAGATGGCCGTATTCATGTTCATGGAGGAAAGATAGCCATGGTCACGTTCGTCACCCAGTGTGGACTTTGTGAAAGGAAGAGAAATTTTGCTAAGCATTTCTGTTGGAACAAACCAACTTGTTCTCAAACAAAGGAGTTCGTGAACTGAACTATTACCGTAATTCCAGGACACTGCTGAATTTGTTTTATGTATAGTAAGGAGCAGATTATGAAGTAAGTACCATGAGCTCAATGTTCAACAACATAATTTAGAAAGAATAAAATTGAAGCTTGGAGATTATAAGAAGCATCACCAAGGTCTGGACTTAAGGCAAGTTGTCATACTTTTAATTCTAAGGAATTGTATCTAAGACTCCTGAGAATTAGTTAGAGGAATTGTTCATCAGACAGGCAATGAGTCTTTAAATTAATTGTTCCTACCAGAATGGATCATAGTTGAAGGACGATTAACAGACCTTTCTCAACCAGGAATTCTGCTGTCTGCTGAGCCAGAAAATATTGCACTAGCCAGACAATGCAGAGTAGAGAACAGCGTGCTTCGAACACTGTGGGTTGGTTATCTTTGACCTAATTCCTAACAAGTTTCATCTCCAAAACCAGCTTTGTATTACACTAAAGAAAATGCCTGATTTATTCAATAGATACTTGTTAAGAATCTTCAAAAATTGAAGACTGTGGAGGAGGAAATGAGGAGAAACAGGTCAATGGGTACAAACAGTTGTATCGAATGAACTTGTCTAAAGATCGAATGTACATCATGAGTACTATTGTTAAAATATTGTCTTGCATGCTGAAAATTTAACAAGAAAGTAGATTTTATATTTTAGCCTCGATATTTATTGGCAGTCTTAAAACTAAACATGAATAACTGCTACAGCCACAAGATTGAATTCCAGAGATTATTCATGGAGGAGGAGATATCTGCCACAATTGTCTTTGTTTTGCTTAAATGATATTACAGTATTCATTTTTATAAAAAAGTCAGCATATTTATTAAAAAGTACCTATTTGCCAAATCAGTAATTGTAATTAATAAATATAAGTATCATTTTGTATAGCCATAACTTATTAGATCCAGAGTTAGGAAATACACAATTATCCCTTCTTATATCTAAAATGTAGTGAAGGTTTATGTTTAAACAAATAACAAAGGCAAAGTATATAATTTAACAGCTTCTAAGTCAGTACTCCATGAGAAAAATATGTTACCCATTCCTCTTTCAAAATTCTTTAAAATCTCCCTTAATTTTGCCCCCAAAGTTATAGAAAGATAAATAGAAAAAAGAACAATTCAGAAAAGTGTGGATAATTTAAAATTATATAGAACTAATAAATCTTCAAGTACTTATCTAAACAAATCTTTGAAAATTTTCCTTTTTCTTAATACAGTAATTGAACTCCTGGACTTTGGTATTTGTATATGAGGAATCATGGTATTCTATTAAATCAATTTTACTTTCTAAGACAGAATAAGTCAAGGCATTGACAGAAAGCTTATAAACTACTAGAAAGCCTTTTCTGATAGAAAGCTACCAATTAATATGGTTAAAACTAAGGAATTTATCAAATTTGTATTTCTATTATGTTTTTTCTTAAAATTTAGCAGTCTTTATAACTGTCACCTTTTTTTTCTTTTCTTTTTTTTAATTTAATTTAATTTAACTTAATTTATTTATTTATTTATTTATTTATTTTTGGTGCCAGGAATTGAACTCGGGGCCTTGTGCTTGCTAAGCAGGCACTCTAACCACTGAGCTAAATCCCCGGCCCCTAATTTTATTTTAATGGTTCATTTTAGATGTACATATTGATAACATTCATCACAGGGGATTTGTACCTGTACATGATATATCTTGTTGCTTCTTTTTTCCCCATTCCCCTCCCCTCACCCCCTCCTCCCTCCCTATTTACAAAAGCTTTGTTTCCATTTTGTCCTTCCATTTCTTATTTCTCTTGTCCCTCTATTCCTTTCCTCCTCTCTTGATCCCTTTCACATTTGGACATTTTCTTCCCTTTCCCAATATAATACATTTTAGTCTTTATTTACACTTCAGTTTCTCACACCAGAGAAACTATGCGGTATTTAAACATGTGTGTCCGATTTATTTCACTTAGGAGTATGGTCTCAAGATGCATCCATTTACCTAGGAATATCTCAAGCTTATCATTCTTTATGGCAGAGTAGTACTCCACTGTATTAAAAAAACCACATTTTCTTAATCCATTCTGCTGTTGATGGGCGTTTGGGCTGCTTCCAAGATTTAGCTATTACAAACTGTGCTGCTATAAACATGGGTGTGCATATATCACTGTGGTATTATGCTTTTAATTCTTTGGGGAAGATACCAAGAAGTGGAATAGCTGGGTCAAATGGAATCTCTAGTCCTAGTTCCCTGAGGAATCTCCACACTGATTTCTGTAGCGGTTGCGCCAGTCTACATTCCCACCAACAGTGGAGAAGGTTCCTTTTTCTCCACAGCCCTCCAGCATTTGTTATTGGCTGATTTGTTGATAACAGCCATTCTTTGTGGAATGAGGTGGAATCTCAGAGTTGTTTTAATTTGCATCTCTTGAATGACCAGTGATGTTGAACATTTTTTCATATGTCTATCTGCTGTTTCTACTTCTTCATCTGAGAAGTGTCTATTCATTTCTGCTGCCCACTTTTGGATTGGGTCTTTAAATTTGGGGTGTCTGATTTTTTTCAGTTCTTTATATATTTGAGATGTTAGTCCTTTGTCAGAGGAAGAGCTGGCAAAATTTTTTCCCACTCTGTGGGTTGTCTCTTCACTCTGTTTGTAGTTTCTTTTGCTGTGCAAAAGCTTTTTAATAAGCTCAGATCCCAGTTGTTGATTCTTTGTGATATTTCGTGGGCAACTGGGGATTTGTTCATAAAGTCTTTGCCTACACCTATGTCTTCAAGAGTTTGACCTATTCTATCTTCCAATAGATTTAGTGTTTCTGTTTTAATATTTAGAACTTTGATCCACTTTGATTTTAGCTTAGTGCATGGGGAAAGATACGGGTCTAGTTTTAACCTTTGGCATGTGGAGAGCCAGTTTTTCCAGCACCATTTATTAAAGAGACTGTCTTTCTTCCAGTGAGGTTGTTTGGCCCCTTTGTCAAAGATAAGGTGACTGAGAGTGTTGGACCTATTTCTTCATCTTCTAATCTGTTCCACTGGTCCTGGGGTCTGTTTTTGTGCCAGTACCATGCTGTTTTCATTACAGTAGCTTTGTAGTATAGTTTTAGGTCAGGGATTGTGATGGCCCCTGCTTTGCTTTTGTTGCCCAGAATTGCTTTTTTGGGCTGCCATCTTGATTCTACATTAAGAGCACCCAACCCATGGTTGTCATGCAAATAACCACGGCCAAGGCAGTAGAATACCGATTATTTGTAAATACCTGAACTGTGTATAGCAGAAATATCACAAAGATCAATTCAAGCAATAGGTTATTTTCTTGGTATAAAAGTAATTGTGGGGTTAGTTGACTGCTAGCCTTGATTGAACATCTCAACAATACAATCAAAGCCAGAAGTTTTTGAATCCTTGTAGTACCACTTTTAGTCTCACATGTCTGCTGTGGTCAAAATGGCTGCTGGAGCTCCAGCTGCCACATTTGTGTTCCAGCTTAGTATGAAGGAAGAAGAACAGCAGGGTTACATTCCTCCTGAATCTGTGGGGAAAAAGCATTTCCAGAAACTCTCTCCTGCATTGATCAGAACCAAGTCACCTCAAATTGTCATGGAACATTCAAATACAGTATAACAGCATTCTTTTGGAAGATCCTTCATTGTTTAAATGTTATGTTGACATGTACTGTTTGAGTGTTCTGTACACGCATGTTCCCATGGATACCATCACTAAGACAATATGCTCCTGAGTAAGTGGAATATGTTCATATTTCTCCTTGTGTAAAACGCCTAATTGGGTAACACCTGCTATAGTGTGTTATATAAAAGCTGTTAGAAAATCTTGGTATTTAGTCCTAGAAAATAATTAGATTCATTTAGTATATTCAAAAGTCATGTCACTAAAATTGATAGCAGGAATAATGCAGCTGAAATCTGGGCTCTCTCTTATATGATTCATTTATTCATCTTTTCAATCAAAAATATTTAACATTTGTGTGATAGACAATGTGCCACTTTCTTGGGCTAAAATTAAATCACATACAGTCCCTATTTTTAAGGAGCTTATATTTCTCAAAGTTCCAGTACAGCAACAATTTTATGTGCTTACCTAGCACTTTCCATGTTTAGAACAGTGGTTCACAGTTGTATCTACCATTAGAATTGACTTTAAACCACAGTATTATAATTATGTATGTTTATAGGTATGTTTACATATTTTTAGATATAAAATATGTGTAAAACAAGTATTTATAAATTGCATAAAGTCCTTTTCAATCTGGAATCTTCTAGCTTATTTTTATATTTTCAGGCTGAGGCAGAGGGGAGGGGCTCCACGCTGACCTCTTGAGAGTGTACAGTTAAGGGAGCATCCAGGGCCTCAACTCAATCTCTTAGGAGTGTACTACTTCTCAAGTGGCTGGGGGAGCCCTTGAGAGCTCCATCTTTCTCCCTAAACTGGGCTGCAGAGTGGAGAGTCCTAAGGCTAAGAAAGCCCCAAGGGGGCTCCACAGAGGCACCCAGTACTGCTCCAGCTTCGGGCAGACACGTGGACCAGCAGTACTTGATTCTCACAGGAGACACTTTGTGAACTCAGCGAGTTTCCTCCCTCTTCCTGGGCCACCATCTTAGGACCCCAGACCTAGTTTTATCTTTCCATAGACCCCAGGATATGCCACAGGAAACACCCTGCAGATCCTGCCCACCTTATCATTATTACACTGTATAAGATGGATACAAAATGATAGTTTAAATTATAACATTATTATTCAATTAGATCATTTCTGCAAAAGGTCTAGTAGGTGGTATAAAAATTCCACACGTTCAGATTTTCATGGCTTTTTATCTCTGGATTGTGGTATTTAAGGAGGCCTCTAGGAAAGTTGATGGAGTTGGTGATCTTGTCCGCAGATGCCTGCCTGTCTCTCAGGGAGATGTGGAATTCTTTCACTTGTTTAATAAAAACAACATACTGAGAGGTGTTCTCGACTTCCTCTTTATAATTCTCAGGCCAAAACTTCACCAGAGGCTAGTGACCCAGTAGTTTCAAAAGACCCTGGTAGGTTTGCAGATGGGCATCCAGATCTATATGGTCCAGTTGCTGGACGTGGCCTTTTCTGTGTTCAGTGAACAGGATCAAGAGAGAGATACGAAGAAAAGGGCCGAGAAAAAAAGAGATCAAAGTGATGGCTGTAACCTTTAGTGATGCTTTAAGCACACCCAAATCAGCTAAGGGAAAAACCCAAGGACACTTAAGGAAAGGTTTCCTGCTTTAAATGCAAAAAGACTGGATGATGGACACAGGACTGCATCGAGTTGCCCCCCGCCCCCGGCCCTGCTTCATGTGTCAGGCGGCTGATATCCCTGACTCATGGCACTGGGGGGCTGACCGTCCCTGCAGCCAGAAAGACTGGGACTGATAGAGAAGACTGAAGGCATCCAGCTCAACCTGCAGTGCCCTGTCCATGGATCGCAGGTGACCCTGGATGTCATGGGTAAACAAATTCAATTACTTTAACTTCCTTCACCGGAAAAACTTTCTGTAGATCTATAGCTATAGCCATAATTGGGGTTGAGGGGAGCCCCAGTCAGAGCTTTTGCTCCCGCTCTGAAACATAAATTCAAAGGTCTGGTGCTATGCATCATGCTATGCGTCTACACCCACGCTACAGTCTGAAAGAATGGAGCTTGCTAATGGCACCTTGTAGAGGTAGTCTGTCTTCCCAGGAGGCTGCTGTCATTCATTGCAAATGGCATCAAATGAACATGTTTAAAGTGGCATCAGACTCAAATCAAAGGGCTGATAGGGAAGCACAAAGAGCAGCCTTATAGCCCCTCCAGATGCTAGCCTCATTCCTGGTTCTTAAAGATCATTCTGGTCTTCCTTCAAGGGATACAGTGACGAGCTGTAAAAACCCTACGTGGCAAGTGGTTACTCAAATTTGCACAGAACTTAGACTCTACTTCTGTGAACCTCTACAGGACTTGTGGCTTTTCTTCAAAGAACAAGACTCCAGTTCTGCTTCAAGTACACATAAACAGGGTCACCATACATGGGCACTGGTAACCTATCTAATGTCCCTCTTAGCCTCCACAATAAAGTTACTCTCCTGACAAGCTCATGGGGTCCTGTCCTGTTAAACAGTCCGCTCAACAGTTCTCTACATATGGACACTAACTCTTTTCTGGTACTTTTTGACAGGTTTTCCTCAGCCCAGCTGATGAGTCACAATATCCAAAAGTAGGAGGCACAAGATCCCCAGTACAAGGGCCTATACCCTTTCCTTTCATCAGGAAATAGCTATGGGAAGATTGAGAACTCACTCCCTCAGTAACCCATAAAGACTTACGCAGATTTATGTCTCTCAAAGGAAAATAAGGCAGGAGATTAGTGCATGCCAAGCCAGCTGGATAATTGGCTGTAACCCGTTTATCACACAGAGCTGTCACGTCACTGGGGGATGTATGTGCGGAGCCCTGCGTGGGGCCTTTTCACCACTGTCTTCTTACTCTTACAGTGGCCCGCTCTGGATGCAGGGCATATTTTTCTCTTTTTTGTTCTATTTATTTCTTTTTCTTATTCTTTACTCTCTTCACTTTTACTTCTTCTTTTCTTTTTTATCCTCAAATAGACATTGAACTTTTATGTCCATCAGTTGTCCCTTCTAGTTCTTTCAATAGGACAGCAAGAGCCTGGAAAGGTTTGCTAGCCACCACAGGGTCTGATAACAAGGCCATTTTAGGAATTTTACATATCTCTTAGATATACGAAATAGATTGAAACATTGATTTTGGAAGTACTACTTACTTAATACACCACTGTGCCATTCTGTTTCACGAATTTATTCATGAATGTAATGCTTTGTACAAAGGGCTATTTAATCAACTGAAAATAAAATATGTATATATATTGTATATGTGCATAATATATATCTTTCTAGAGTATGTATACTTTAAAAAGAAAAATTCTAAAATATGACGATGCCCAAATCCTAGTTTAGGTCATTTAAATCAAGATGCCCAGTGTTGAAAATGGACATTGGGTTTTTTGTTTTTTTTTTTTTTAAAGTCCTGAGGTCCTGCTGTGGTTTGAGAACCACTGCTGTAGGTTGAAGAGAAGGAAGGAAAGAAGGAAGGAAAGAAGGAAGGAATGAAGGAAGGAAGGCAGGCAGGCAGGTAGGCAGGTAAGTAGGCAGGCAGATTTGAGTGCCTATTACTTGCCCAAACATTGTTTTTATATTCTTTGTACTCTCATTTATTCGTCACAAAGGCCATATAACATAGGCAATATTTTATCCCCATTTTAAAGATGAAAAAACCTGAGACTTTAAGAATTTATGCAAAGTCATATAGGTGGCATGTTTTAGAAACAAGATAGGAACTTGGTAGCCTGACTCTTGTCCAGTTTGTGATGCCCTGAAGTGCCCGGCACAGCACAGTTATTCACTAAACATTTGTGTGTATTAATGCATCAAAGTGAAGGCAACACATACTTAAACCTACCCCGCCACAGGTGAGAGTGGCCCATGTCATTGTAGAGCAGGGTGTACGATGATGTGCTACACCAGTTGGAAGTATAAACTAAGGCTTAAGGATGAAGAATTTTTAATAACCAGAATTGGTTTTCTATTCCTTTCCCTGACGATCTGAAGTACCGATAACTGAGATAATTCGCGTTTAGACAACATGGGATTCACAGTTTTAAATACTGAGGACTTTGTGAGTTTGGGACACTCGGGAAATTCATCCATCTGTGGGATCTTCAGCATATATGAATTCAGGACTTTAAGAACTTTCTATTAGTGTATGTGTTTGAGAAACATGATGGACGCGTTCGTCGTGGGGTAACTGCGTATATACACCTACGTCTTGATCCTTTTTACTTCCGCTTCTCTCTCTTCCCGCCCATCTCTCCCCGTATCCAGGTTTCCTGTCATCTTTCAGTTTGCTGTAAATTATTTACATTTTGAGTTTCTCATAGAGGAGAAATCGTGCAATATTTATTTTTTTTATTAGTACACGTCGGCAGTACATAGTGATTACAATTATCGTGGGAGTTGGTACATGTACCTAATACATGTTAATTCTTTTTTCTCTGTTTTTTTTTTTTTAATTTTTTTGGAGTGGGGGATCGAACTCAGAGCCTTGTGCTTGCTAGGCAAGCACTCTAACCACTGAGCTAAATCCCCAGCCCCTTCTTTTTTCTCTGTTTTATCCCATATGTGATATTTAAACTTCTGTGACTGATTTATTACTCTTAGCATTATGAACCTAATGTGCATTTTCCTACAAATGACTCAAATGTATCATTCTGTTTGAGTGAGTAGTTCTCCGTCGTGCATATATGCCACATTTTCTTCATCCATTCATCTATTGATGGGCATAAATGCCACTTCTACAATTTAACTACTGCGAGTTTTCTGCTATAAACATGAGTATGTATGTATCAGTGTAATGTGATGTCTAGCTCTTCTGGAAGATAACTAGAAGAGGTAGAGCTCAGTGAAATGGAATTTCTACTTTTAGTGTTTTGCAGAATCTCCCTTCTGATTTCTACAGTGGTTGTTAAATGCTTCAAATACTCTTTTGGGGAGACAGATATCAAAGCAATGTTGCTATTCCTTCTGATAAAATAAAATAAGTGAGTTTTTTGCCCTCAGAATGCCAAAAACAGAAGCAGAAATATGTGAACAAACAACACATTCCGGAAAGTGCGCGAAACTTTGAAATGCCTAAAAGCTGCGTTGCCCATATTCTCCTTACAGAGTTCAGAGCAGTGTCTTGGGACCAGGCTCCTTGAACCTGGTCTTCACGTGAAGCATCCTGCCAGGGTGCAGCTCTTCTTCATGATGTTTAAACGAGGCTGGCAACGAAGGAGATAATTTGGAGGCTACACAGGGCGCTCTATAATTTCTGCAGACCTTAGAGTAAACATTCATGCTTGCCAATCAAAGAAACATGGGACCTAATGTTCAAATCAGAAATGTATTATACGGTAACAATCAGTTCTTGGCTTTGTGCAACACCCTTATAGCCCACTGTCAATGTGTATGGTACAAATTTAAATAGAGATTATGCAAATACCTGGAATACAAGGATGCCAACATAAATTGCATGATGTCTCCCAAAGCAGACCAGTACCAGAAAAGACACAGTTTTCAATTTAATTGCATTAAAATTGGTCTCTTTTGGCATATTTTCTTGGAAATAAAAGGGAGATAAAATTATATTATCTGTTTCCCCCTTTTGGGGCAGGATTGGATGTTGTTATAGAAACAACTCAACATTCATGAAAAGAGACACAAAGCAATTTAAAAATCTTTCATAGATATTAAGTACAAGAACTGGAATTTAAGCTCCATAAAATGGTGAAAGTGGGTATGTAAAAGAACAATAATTATACCTTACCGGTTAGGAAATGAGTCCTTCTAATAAACTCTATATCAGTGGCAAAAGCTATTTTGTCATTTAAAAAAATATATAAAATAAATGTACTGCATGTATTTCCCTTTTTACTCTTCTGATCGTTGGTGATTTTCCTCTTCTAGTATGGTGATCTCTGGAATATATATGTGGACATAGTGGTTTGCATGGTTGGATCTGAGCATTTTAACACAGCTATGCACATAGACTTACTAGTATGCATCAAAGTGATGTCTCAATTTTAATTTCTTAGGGTTTCTTTCTACTGTTCCGAATAAGGACATTCTTCCTCTGCCTTTAGTAGAGCATTTAGCTATAACTGTGCACTCATCAAGGAATCTCATGACAGAATGACAAGAACATCAAAAGATAAGAATCTATTTTTCCTTAATACCCTTAGAAAGATTTTCTTCATCTACAAAATGCCATCTCATAAAGAATGCAAGCTCAGTGGCTCAGGCAATAAGTTATATTCTTGTGTTCCTCTCAAAATATGAGAAACTAGCAGGCAGCAATAATTTATTTTAGAAACATGGGTAATGTGATCTTTTCCACAAGAAAAAAAAATATATAACTGTATTTTCAGGCCTTGGAATTGAAAGTTTTTCTTTTTTTTTTTTTGGTCTGTTGGAAATACAAAGAAGAAATTGAGACAGATCTGAACTGACTAGACTATATCTCACCTCTTAGAAAAAGTTTCCTTCCTTTTACCAGGCTGATGGTAAAATGCAAACATCTTTAATTTTTGTTTTTTTGCCAAATACTAACAAAGATGACTGCTGTATCATTTCATAAAAGCAGCACATGATCTGTCCTCTTTCTGAAGATGACTCTAGTGTGTATTGACTCATTCAACAAGAGTGTTAAATAAAATAAAATGTTACCCACACCATGTCTTTGACTTCAAAATCCATTTTCTAACCTTTGAAATTTCAGTGAAAAGCATTCTTTCTCTTGTGTGCTGTCAGGAAAGTCTCATTGTGATTGCATTTCTCACTTCTTATGCTACTTCTGTGACAGGGTCGCCTGGATGGAACCTTTCAAACTGGACAGGAAGGCATGAGCTCTAAGGCTCTATGAAGCGTGATGAGTTCCTTGTTACTTTTCAAGTTTCTCTTAGATACAGAGATTATCGTAAGTTCTTGGGAACTGGTGTTAAGTGAAGTTATTTTTAAATCACCATATCTGGTCTTTAGTTGATGGATTTTACATAATTATATCCTTGCTGCTGACCAGGTTGTCATTGCTCATCTGGGAACCTCATGTGTACACCTGGTAAGTACACAGATACATAGTCCTGTATTAATGATACTTCACAGAACTACTTCAAATCAAAACAAGGTAAATGGAGATTATTTTGTGACAAGTCTTTCCAACTGATAATACAGAGAGTAGACTGTTTCATTACATTGTACATCTCTACCACAACGAAAGCCAAATGAGAATGTAATTTACAAGAAACCAGCAATTGTTCTCTTGTGTCACATCAGTCTCTAGAGAGTGAGTGGCAAACAGTAGGTGATCATGCTGAATCCATCATATCGCCATTCTTTAATTAATTGAAAATTTTAATAAATTTACTTTTCTTTCTATGGCTTTAGAACTTACAAGGTTATTTTCTTTTTGTTGCTCTTCATTTCTATCATTACCTTCAAAAATTGATCTCTTCATCTTCTCTTTCTGGTTACTATAAAAATTCTTATTCGAATACTTACAATGGCAGGAAAGTAAAATAAATAAGGAATAAAATAGATTACCTTACTGTTAGAACATTCATCTGACCAACATTGTTTTGTATTTAGTTATTGTGGGTAGTTTTAAGATTCTTCCTATGCACAAAGCCTGTGGTCCTTATGGATTACCAGCATAATGATTTTGCAGATGGTATGTTCCCATGTATAGAAGTATTTAATTAAACATTCATTCACTCCCTATTTGTTAATTTCTGCCTAGTGACGTGCCAGTGCTATTCTCAGAAAAAAAAATGAACATAGCTATGGGCAAATTGGTAAAACTCTCTACTCTCATGGAGCTTTTATTCTAAGGAAGAAGACAAGAAGTCAAAAATGTATTAAAATTATTTTATATATTTGAAGGTAATTGTTATCATGGAGAAAATTATGCAGCATAGGGTGGATGATAAGGCATTTTGGAAATCTTATTGATTTAAATACATCAACCAAGACAAGTGACATTTTAAACAGAAATTTGAGAGGATTTAAGAGAAATTCAACAGCAACCCATGCAGATACCTGGGGAGAGTGTCCCAGGAAGAAGGAAGAGCATGCATGAGTCCCTAAAGCAAAACTGTGCTGGCTAAGTACTTGGAAATGTAAGAAGGCCAAAACAATGGGTGGGAGAACATTAGGTAAAGAGCTAAAATAATTAAAAGGGGCTGTGCTTCCAAGGTTTTAGAGGTTACTGGAGAATTTGGGGTTTTGCCCTGAGTGTGATGAGTTCTAAGCAGAGGACTGCCAATTGGAATTACACTTGCAAAGAGCAACACTCGATACTGGCTTGAGAATAAACTATGAGCCGGAGGGCACGAATAGAAACAGGCAGAATAAACGGGAGACCTGTAATTTTTGAGGTAAGAGATTTTAGTGTCTTATATCCGAGCAGAAACAAGAGTGGTGGTAAAACATGACTAGATTCTGGATACTATTTGAGAGTGAAAATGATATGTTTGAGAGAAAGACAGCAGCCCAAGGTTTTTGGCCTATGTTCTAGGAAGTTGTTTGGAGTAAGAGATACTGGTTAATTCACTATGATCAGAACTAAGTACATTTATATTGTTCTTTTATTGTTTATTTGTCAAAATATAGACAAACAGATCTCAATACAAACAATGACACTCAAAGATAAATATGCATATATCTCAATGAAAACACTACTTAATTTTTTTTTTTTTTTTTGGTGCTAGGGATCGAACTCAGGAACACTACTTAATTTTTACCAGAGGTAAATTTTTACATTTTTACATGTGTGCATACAAGAAGTGTATAGTAACATATCAGTATTATTTGAAATAGCATAAACTCAGAAAGAGTTAAAAATGTAGACTGCAATAAAAATGTGTAAAAAATGATACAAATGTATATATTAGAGAGAAGGACTACACAAACATTCTTACATAGAACAATAAGGAAACTTATTGTTCTTGAACCTTAGAAACAATGTGTTTGAATGAAAGGACTGAAGTTAGAAGACTACAATTGTATGATCTCATTTTTATAAAAGTGAAATGAAGGAAATCACGTTTCCTGTATTTTAAGTTATAAAGGGTTCAGTAACCTTATTTTTTAAAATAGCTAAGAAATAGGGAATATAAATTCTGAGGCTTTAGGAGAGGCAAAATCAAGGAACCAGAAACTACACTAGTACTTTCATTGGCAAAGATGATAGTTTAAATCTTCATTTTACATGATGGGTTTATCAGTCAGTTTCATTATTATGCTTTATAATTTTTACATGTGTTATGTAATGGACATGACTAGTGCTTTCTTCTCTCTTCAGATCTCGTACACTGCTCCGCTATGCTTCTTCTTGGGGTACTGTGTTCTCTTGATTATCAGAGCCGTTAACTGTAACAGTCTTTGATGACTGCCATTAGCCTAATAGAATCACTTTAGTGGTATGCACAGATAACCAGAAGTATTTGAGACTTCATTTCTCCCTGGGTGGCTCTTAGCTACTGGAAAAAAAATCAGTGAAAAGAGAAACTGGTTCCACAGGACAATTTTTCTCTATATCCTTTGTTAGTTCTTCCTTGCATCCCTGACCTCCAGTTTTGGAATAGATTATGATTCAAATTTTGGTCATTTTTCCTTTTGTTTTCTACATTCAGTGCTTCAGTGAACAAATAGACTCTCATGCTTATAGGATCATATTTCTTGAAATATATCTTTTGCTTAAAACTCTATGCTGAGGCCAGGAGATAGAAAGAAGTTAGGCAAATAGGGCACGGGCCTGAATAACAGAGTAAACTGAACCCTTGGGAGATTAGAATGCAAAGGGCCAAGAACAAGACCCTGAGTAAACCAGAAGAACCTAGGAAGACTGAAATGTAAAGAAAAAGAAGGAAGACTGAAATGTAAAGAAAAAGAAGGAAGACAGCATGCTTTTGGACATCAAAGGCCTGGCAGCAGCAAGCAGCATCCCTACATTCTGTCACAGTCATCCGCCCCAAATCCCTGGACCTGAAGGTCCGCGGTTGCCACATTTTGGACCTCACCCCAGGACAGGAGGAGCTTTTCTTCTTGTTCTTTCTAATAAAACATATACCCAGTCATTCTCCACTGTGCATTTGCTTGTGGTCTTTTCACGTTCCTCTGAGCTGCTTCAGAACAAGGATCCAAAGGGAGCTGGTTAGAATACCAACTTCATATTTGTGTTTCTGAGTACATAATTATCATAACCTCATGGACGTCTGGCAGATCCTTTAATTTCAATGAATCTCACAATGAGAATGTAATATTCCTTCTAAATCCCCTCATGTGTTGTCACATGTGTTGTCACACTTTATTGCAGGAAGAATTAAGCATGTCCCCATGTGACAGCTCTAGGAGCTTGGAAGGTAGCTCCTGATTTCTTTTGGTTTCCATTACATGCACATGCACTTTTTCTGTTGCATGTTTTGATATGAATTCTTTTGCTACCATCACAAGTACAGCATATTCTGAGTCCTGTGACTCTTTCTTGTGAACCATTGTATCTGAGAATCCACTCCCCCAACCTGGTCCATTCTCTGGTGAAGAAATACTTTAAAAATCTGTGCCATTTCTCAACCACTACTTCACAAAACAAATGTGATCTCGCCACAATCATATCTTACCTAGATTATAGAAATAGTCTCCTGCCAGATATCTTAGGTAGCACCTTCCTTTGTAAAACACTATATAAGCCAATTATTTACCCTTCCAGCTATTGGAATTAGCCTGTATTAAATCAAGCTTCCAACCAAGAATAACAGGAATATCTGGATAAAATAGTAGTGAAATAAGTTTGAGGCATCAAAGGGTTATAAGGCAGTGAGAATTAAAGGACTATGATTCTGAAGATAAATCTTGTGTAGAAATAACCTTGGCATTTGGCATGTCTTTGCCTCTTGAGGATTTTGCTGATTCAGATGCAGCGTACAAACACCTGAAAAGTTAAACAGAGGAGCTGAGTTTTGGACAGAGTGAGCAACAGAATAAAAGTGAGTTAAATGGAAAAGCAGGAGCCAAGAAACTATGAAATTGAGCCAAATTTTATCCTAGCTCATGAATTTGTTGAATAAAAAAACAAACAGAAGTTCAGAGTGTATTACCGATATTCAAGAAAGAAAAGATGAATAAGATTGTATATTTAAATTCAAATATATTTGCATTTTCAATAAAATAGTATACTGTTATTAATTACTAGTAACTAAAAGCATAAATTTTAACTATAACTAAAAAATGATATTGTCAACCTATGTAAGAAAGATCAGATATAAATTGCTTATTAAGAAATAAACACAAAAGTATAGAAAATTAAGTTTAAACCAAAAAAACAACATAGAAACACTAATCAAGGCAAAGTTGATATTACACACTAATATCAGGAAAAGTAGACATTTAGACAAGACAAATTGGTAGAGATAAAGGGGAATATTCCATAAAAACAAAAGACTTACTCAAGTTAAATGTACAATTCTCAAACTGTACACAAAACTTTGAAATATATTCCAATGTGTAGCCTAAAAATACATAAACATTATTAGGGATAATAAATGAAATTATGCTAGAGGAAAGCTGCTCACTTCATGGTAGCCAGGAGGCAGAGAGAGAAGGGAGAAGTCAGGAAGGGAGATATACCTTCCCAAGGCACATCCCACTGACATACATCCGTCATCCAGGCCCTCGCTCCCAACAGCACGTATCATCAACAGAGCGGTCCACTGTGGGTATCAGCCGCGTGATCCAATCACCTTCCAAAAGCCCCATTTCTCAACAATGAAACTTTTCGGGACATTCTAGGTCTAAACCATTACAGATATGAACACAGAGAGAAGGTCAGTGGAAGACACAGTAAGAAGGCAGCCTGCAAGTCAAGGAGAGCTTTAGCAGAAACTAGAGGCGCGGGTAATTTGTCTTGGATTTCTAGTCCCCAGAACTGACAGGAAATGTATTTCTGCCCTTTAAGCCACCCAGTGGTGGTATTTTAAGATAGGCGTGCTAGTAAACCAACTCACAAATATATAGTATAAAAAATACACAGAACTAAATGAAATATAGGTAATGATGGGTGCTGCTCTCATTCTATCTAGTTAAATAAAACGAGGCAAAAAAAAGACAAAAATCTTTTAAAGGAAAACAATGTTATCTAAATGTAAGCTTACAGTATTTTCACATTTTATTGTAGTACCATGTAGAGGAAATAGAAAAGAATTTTTAGATCCAATCTTAGTAAATGAATTAAGCAATAATGTTAATAATTAAAATTTGCCTTATTTCTACATATTACTGGCAACAAAGAGCAGATAATTTAAAATAATGTCATTTGTAACAGCACCAAGACAGCAACAATTGATGTAGAATTGCCAAATATCTATAAATAAATCTCACACAAGTTGTGCCAGTCTTCACATTAATAAAAACTAAATACTAAATTGAAACTCTTAAATCCTGAAATAAACTGAAGGCTATATCATGAATTAAATGTGTCAGTATTATAAACCTGTCATTTCTCAGGTTGATTTATACAGTAAAGCAGTTGAGTCAAAATCAAAGAGTAAGCAGAGCCAGCATGATTTTGAAGAAGATGAAAACTATAGAACAACTACATTATACAATAAGACTAACCTTATGAAACTACAGAAAGATAACCACAAATTGGAGAAACTGATCAAGAAGATAGTGGAGACTCACAAGAATAGGTACATAGCTGCAGAAAAAGGGAAGTTCATTTACTAAACATTCGTTGAATATCCACATGGAAATATACATTTTGGCTTCTCCCTCACACTACCCATAAAAAACGACTCTAGGGCTTTTGTACTCTACACATAAGTGAGAAGGCTATGGATCTTCTGGAAGTTATCATAGGAGAAAGTCTCCATGATCTTAGAGTAAGCCCAGCTGTCTGAAACAAGAAAATATTAGTAATTGAGAAGGCAAAAAAAACTAGTTCATCAAAATTTAGAGAGTGAAAAGGCAAATAATAACAAACAAAACAAGGACTTGAACAGAAGGTATTCAAACGGGCAATAAATACGGAGTTTGGAGAAGATGTGTAGAAATTACACAGTAATGCACTGCCAGAGTAATGCACTGGAATCATGTACTAATAAAGAATAAAAACTGAAAAAAGAAAAAAGAAAAAAAAAAACTTCCTTTAAAACTCCAAGTATTTCCCACATTTATTTAAACCAGAAATCCTTTTCATGTAGAGCCCACTAACAGTCTGAGAAAACCAGCGTTCTCCTGCATAGGCCGGGAGATGAACACCTTGATGGACAAGGTTTACTGTCCAGAATTCTTTTAAGGTCAGTGCAGACCGAAGGCCAAAGTTTCTGGTACAAAGGGCCATATAATGTCCCAGGAGTCCAGAGGAATCCTCTTGCTATCTTTTGCTTTTGAGAAAATGTTACTTAAAAGTCACATGGCATGAATAAGGGAAATGGGTTTACTCAGCACAGAAGGAAAAATAAAATAAGATGAAGCACAGTAACAAGATTCCCACAGAACCAGTACTAAAAGTCCTGCTCTTTTCAGTGACCATGAAAAAGTACAAATCAAAAGAAAAGTGCCATGTTCCATTGAAAGGGCACCAAGTCCCCAGTGCTATCTCCTGTAGTTTTCTTCCCTAACACACAGAGAGGCAGATTTCTTTTTTTTTTTTTTATAGCTGTAATAAAACATAAAAGTAAGGGCAGCAAAGAGTGAGAGAATCACTAATGATTATCCCCATATCTGAGTATTTGTTTTGTGGCTGAAAAAGCACTTGGTGGTCTGATAAATTACTCCTATATTTCCCCTTTTCTCATAATGTGACTCTGAAATTGGTCTCACATTTCACAAGTATTCCCCATATATTTCCAAGCCCAATATTGCCTTCTCTGAGATGTGGTTCCAGTTAGACTCAGGGTCCATGACTTCCTGTAAGATTAAGCACGTTTAATAGCAAATTTCCTTACCAGAAAGAAAAAAAAAAAATTCCTTTTCCTCAGCATTACACAAACAAGTCATAGCTAATTCTCTGAAGTGAAAGTGCCATAGAAGATATTTACATATACATTCTTTCCAGCTAAATGGGTGCCATAAAGCTGTATTACAAATATGAATAATGCTTTTCTGTGGTGATGTTTAAGGCTATACAAATACAATTTAGAGACATTTTGGTTCCTTCTACCTGCTCAGGATGAGACATTAAAAGAAATCATTACTATATATTACTGAAGATAAAACTGTTGGGTTATAACATTTTTAATATGGTGAACCTGAGCCAAATATTGAAGCTGGCATTTGTTTTATTGCTTTTGATGTCTCTTGTTTAAAGGCGCTCAGAAATGAAAAATTCCAATGAAAGCCATACTGAACTTTATTGATGTAATCTCTATAAAGTAAAATCTCAATAAAATTTATGTTTCCTTATTTAATGAGAAGATAGGAAATGAAATCATTTTTGGAGACACTTTTAAATGGCCTATCAGGTGTAATTTAACTAGTGCCCATATATTTTTACAGTATCGGAGATTGCAGGATGCATTTTGAGAAGTGTTTTGTTGATGCCCTTTTATTTTACAGAGAATGTAATGATAGTTATTACAACATGCTACATTACACTGATTGTACTAAAATAATTCAATGATATAGAATTAAAATGTTATCCAGGATCTATAAAGAATATGTTAATTCTCTTCTTATCTCCAGGTGGTTCAACAGATCCCAATGATCTCTGTATGTTTTAATACATGTGTGATAAGAAAATTAATGTTATTAAAATTTCTCTAGAAAGATGTTCTTTTTGCCCTATTGAATGCTGGATGTGTATTATACTGAATTTCATCCAGTGCTAAGTTTAGAACCATAAATATCTCTTCCCTCATAATTTGTGCAACTGTGTATGATTTAAGAAACAAAACTACTTTAGTTATCATTGATAATAAATGTTATTTATGCTCCAATCAAATAATGTATTAAAATCTTTCACATGTAATTTGGGGGAAATATATATTTTATATACTAAATATATTAATATGTAGGTTACATATCAACTATTCTAAGGTATAAATCTATATATATCCTAATAATATATTCGCTATACTTAGTATACTGAGACATACATTCTATATACTACATACACTAATATTTTATGTATATGCGTAATACTAATATCACTAATTTCTGTCCACTAAAATTGTAGAATAAAAGCTCTTCTTCAATTTGCTGCCAGTGAAGCTCTTTGTGTATTTGTCTATCAAATGGGTAATTTGCTTTTTGGCTAATTACCTGTTACCATTACCCAGTAAAGAAAATTTATCTTACGTTCATGTTCAATAATATTGATTTCTCCTTAGAAGTTTTGTTCTCTTTTCTCTGTGTATATCTTTTTGGGTCGATCTTACTCACTGTTTTAACTGTAAGGAATACAATGCTTTATACCTGAACCTTTATCATTCAGCCCACACACTACTTGTCCAAATTACCTGGACAATACCCCTCGGGTGTCCTGTAAACACACTGAATTTAATCGTGTGCATGCAGGCTTATTAAAGTAACTAGTGCTCTGCTCAAATGTCAGAGTTGGCCTACTGGTCAGTCGATGAGCTAGGGAGTTATCTCACCCTGTGTTCTTGGAGGAAGTTGGATCTTTGCGTCCTCAATTATGTCACTGCAATGTGCTCAGTATTAGAAGATTTGGTCCCTAGAGTCAACCAGATTTCTGGATTAAAGCACAGGGCTCCGGCTGGGGATTTAGCACAGTAGTTAGAGTGCTTACCTAGCAAGCTCAAGGCCCTGAGTTTGATCCCTGGCACCAAAAACAAAAACGAAAACAAAACAGGGCTCCTATCTGTGAATTTTGATTAACATCTATGTGTGTGTCTATCTATTCCTTTATATAATAAGTTTTATTTCTAATGTAAGTATGTCTCATACAATCTTTGGAGCATACTTGTACTAAAAATATTTATCATCTAAAATTAAAATGTAACTGGTCTTTTTTTTTGTTGTTGTTGTTTTTGGTACTGGAGATTTGAAACCACAGCCTTTATACTTTGCACTGAACTACATTCCCAGCACCTTTCATGTTTGTTTTTAATTATTTATTTCAATACAGGGTCTTACTAATCCCCTAGGTTGCCTAGGCTGGGCTTGAACTTGCTTCAGCCTCCTGAACTTTGCTTCAACCTCCTGAGTAGTGTATCTTTTATTTGATCCAACAACCCTAACTTGCAGATATCTGCTCAAGTCAGTCTGTAAGTGAAACAGACATGAAGACAATTGTTTGGGATATTATGTAGCGTTACCTATACTTCGAGTCTAGTTACTATAATGATATGATTAAATGTTCCCTGTGTTTTACAGATTATTTTTGATAATAATTTGGTAATAGCTATGAGATATTTTGCATTTTAAAATATTACTTGATCATTTAAGGAAGAATTTTATTCTTTTCCTAAGTTTCTTTTTCTAGTTTATCCAGAAACTTAGAAGCAAAGCATCCCTAGCATGTGTTACAATCAATTTAACTCCACAACACTGGACATAATTATTTCACAAATACGAGCCCCAAATCATTGTATGAAAAGTCTCAATCCTGGCACTCAATTACTGTCCCTGCAATTTTATTTCAGGATGTCATATGATTGTAATGAAAAAGTATGTATTTTTTAACAATGTGCACTTAAACTTGTTGATGTATTTTGCGAGATTGATAATCCATTTCTCTACCTTTGCTGAGTAATGTACCATTGTATTAGTTACTTTCTAGAGTCAGTGGTTTGCAAGAGAGCACACTTATTACAGGACATTTACACATTACAACATTTGTACACACAAGCCGAATACAGGAAGAGTGCGGAACGTCTGTCTATGAACTGGAGACCTGAAAGATCCAGTCAAGGGCTGGGAGCTCAGGGCACCGTCCCTGTAGGTCTGTATCTGCATTAAAAGGCTGAAGTAATCTATACTGGACCCAGGACACAACGCTAACAGCAGAGGTGAAGACCAGAGCCTCCTCAAAGCAAACAGCAGCCATTCTCGACAACAGCAAGGCCCCGAGCTCCTCCTGCTACAAGAACAGCTGAGTTCACGTCAGGGAAACCAGTTGCAACAGAGCTTCTCCTGGGAAACTGCCAGCTCTTACCTTCTGCTCTCCTCTCCTTTATGCTGTATCGGCAACAATCCTCAGGTGGATTGTCTACACCCAGAACCATGATAACTCAGTTCAGCCAGGCGTTCCTCCTCAGGATGACCACAATAAGTCCACCACAACCACTGTACAAAGGTACCACTCTATTTCTTTATCCAATGATATCTTAATTGCTCCCCATTTTGCTAATTATTAGTAAAGCTGCAACAAATAATTATGTGCATGTATGGTGTGCTCACAAGTTTCTGGATAAATATATTAATGCATGTTGGAAGGATTGTATGGCAAAAAAAACACAAAAGAAATAAACAAACAAAACGATAAAGACAAGAAAAGCCCAAAACAGTCATTCTCAAATAGTCATCCATAGGGCTTATATCAGCACATAGTCCCACAATCAATGGATGACAGTAACAATGAGTGTGAGTTTCTACTTCTCTTTATTATCATATGCAGATGATACTGTCATTTTTTTTTTTGACAATCTAAAAGTTATGTAGGAGGACCTCATTGTTTTAACTTGCAATTTCCTAACACAATTGTGCATCATTTTATATGGCTGCCTGCCGTCTGTTTATCTTTTTTGGTGTTTCTAGTCAGTTATTTTTTTTTCATGGGGTGAATTGAAAAGAAAAAAAAATTAAATGCATTATTATTATTATTATTTTTGTGGGGAGTGAAATTCAGAGGATGGAACTCAGGGTCTTGAGTTTGCTAGGCAAGCGCTGTACCACTTGAGCTAAATCTTCAACCCCTAAATGCATTATTTCTATTGCTAAATTTTAAGAATTATTTATTTATTGTAGATATGGGTCCATCATATACGTGCTTTGCAACTATTTTCTCCTGTCCTATGGCTTGTGAACTTACTTATCTGTGTCTTTTGTAAGGTTTCAAATTCTTGTCGTGATTTTTTTTTCCAGTTTCATGCATTTGGTGCTACATCTAAAAACTCATTATCATTTTTGTTATAAATTTTACATTCCAATTTTTCATTGCTGGTTGTACTAGCAACCCCCAAGGATTAGCTAATAGTTGGAGCCACAGGGTTTAAAAAGCTATTATAATTGTGGTTATAGTTTGTTACAGCAAAGGAGGCAGATTAAAATCAGCAAAAGAAAGAGGTAGGTAAGGCATAATACACGAGAAGCCAGGTATGACTGTAATGTGCATATTGGAGTCCATAAATGCACTTAATTGTCCCTGCAGCCATATGTGATGTGTGCCAATCACTGCTATCCAGAGTGTCACTAAGCCTTGGCTTCCAGTGTTCTGCCGGGGCCGAGTCACCATAGACTTGAAGTTCCTGTGTGACTAACCTCAACTACTCAGATTCCAGCTCCTCCAAGCAAAAACATGTTTTCATCATAAATCACATGTGTTAGCACAAATTATCTAGTCAGCTCAGTACCAAGCAGTCCAAGTCCTCAAGCACAGTAAAATTGGAATTCATCATACAATACATTTTTAGCATAAATTCTCTGATCAAATGGATACAGCAGGGTTCCAGGACCAAGGCACCAAAAACTCACCCTTATCATGGAGAATATTCCAAGAACTCAGAGTTCATCTCCCAGGATGCAGCCAATTGTCTGTTCCAATGATAGCCTTTTAACCAAGAATACAGGATTTGAATAACCCAGGCCTGGTGAATTAACACCATCCCACATACCGGTACAGTATCACACTGTATCCTGCTACTTTGCTACAATTATTTCTTAGGTAGATATTTTTGTTGATCTTTTCAGATTTTCTACACATATATCTGTGTACAGACAATTTTATTAATTTCTTTCATATCTATATACTTCTGTTTCTTCTTCGTGTCTTCTTGCAGTACTAGGATATTCAGTATAACATTAATTAGAACTGTTGAGGTGATACAACCTTACATTGTTCCCAAAGATAGGGGCAAAACAGTCAGTTTCATCCAGTTGAAGAAGTTGCTCTTGAATCCTGGAGAATTATATTTGTTTTTGTTTTTGTTCTGTTGTTTTCTTTGTGGTACTAGGATCAAACCCAGAGCTTTGTGAAGGTTCGGCAAGTGCTCTAGGACTAAACTACCTTCCTAGTCCTAATCCTGGAGAGTTTTAACATGAATGGATGTTAAATTTTGGAAAACATTTTTTCTTTGTATGTTGATATGATCATATTATTCTTCTGATTAATTTACTGGGATTATCGTTGTGTCAATCAGTCATCAAATGTCCAACCAGACTTGCAAAACTGGAATAAATACCACTTGGTCATGGCATATAGTTCTTTTTACACACTGTTGGATACAAATTGCTACTTATTTCTTGTAGTGTCAGGAACTGAACCTAAGATCATGGGCATGTTAGCTTACATTTTTTCAAGATTTTTGGTCAATGTTCATGAGAGATACACTGATTTATAGTTTTCCATTGTTGTAATTTCATTGTTTGGTTTAAGTGGTAGATTAATGCTAGCCTCACAGGCTCTTGATCCCAAATAATTTTCATTTTTCTAAAGTCTGTTTTGTCCAAAATGGATATTACCTTCACTTGTTTTAATTAATGTTTTATTTAATTCCTTTCTATCACTTGTAAGGATTTCAATTAAAATCTTTACTGAAATTTTTTAATGATTGCAACATACATTTACAACTAGTCTTAGTTGTCTTTAGATATCACCGAACTGCTCACAGGCAATGCTGGCAAATTATGATAGTGTATTCCAAATTTCTCTCTAGCAGCCCTTCTAATAGTACTGACATTTCTTTCACTTATTCTTCAGCTCTAGTCACTAAAATTCATTATTACTATGGAACAGTTGTCTATTAGCTAAAGTAAGTTGAGAAAAATAAATTATTGTATTCTTTTATGATCCTCTTCCTTTTATTGTATAGATCTATATTTTAGATTAGTATCATTTTCCTTCTCTTTTTAAATATACTTCTGACATTTCTTGTGCTGAAGTCCTACTGTCGATGAGTTCCCTTAGCTTGTGTCTACATCTTTCAAGATTTTCTCTTTGTCTTCGATTTTCTGAAGATTGAAAATGCCACTCCCATGTGTAGATATTTTGACATTTAATCTTTTTGTTCTCTCATTTTCCTGGGTTTGTGACTTGGTACCTGCCACTAATTTTGAAAAATCATCTGTCAATATTTCTTTGAATATTTCTTCTGACTTTCTCACTTTCTTTTTCTTCTCCTTCCGGTATTCCTATTGCTCCTGTACTATACATTTTGCAGTTATTCCACAATTATTGAATTATTGAATGTTTCATCCTCTCTCTATCTCCCTCTCTTTCTCCTTCTTGCTCTCTTATGCTTGGGACTGAGTTGAGGACTTGTGCATGGTAGTCAAGAGCTATATTCCTGAGCTTTGAGCCACACCCACTTCTACTTCTTTTCTTTTTGCATTTCAGTTTGGAGAATTTTGTTGACACAAGCTCACTGCTTTTTTCTCAGCAGTACCTACTTACAGCTGGGTTCAGTCAATGAGCACATCAAAAGTATTCCTCATTTCTATCACGATAGTTTTCATTTCTAAATCTTTTTGTTTCTTTCTTAGCATTTCTATACTTCTATCAGCCATGCATTCTGGTATGGTGTCTATTTTGTCCATTGGGATCTATGTTTTTGTTTGTTTTCTTTTTTGAGTAGGGTCTTGCTGTGCATTTTGGGCTGCCTGAACTCACTATTTAGACCACACAGGCCTTGGACTCGTGCTGAACCTCTGGCCTCACCTTCTGAGCCTGGGGCTACAGATGTGTGTCACCACTCCTGGCTTCATTGGGGTCTTTAATATAATAATCACAATTATTTAAACTTCCTTGATTTAGGGGTCTACAATCTGTATCATGTCTTAATTTGGGTGTAATGCTTGCTTTTTCTTTTTGGATTTTTTTTCTTTGGATATTTTTTCCTGGGTGCATTTTGATTTTTTTTATCGAACGTCAGACATGATGTGGTAATAGAATCAGGTCAATAGGCCTTTACTGTGAGGTTTCTTGTTCATTTGGTTAGTAGTTGAGTTGTGTTTGAATGTTTTGTTATTGTAGGAGTTTTTGTTGTTGTTGTTGTTTTTACTTTTGTTTGTTTGTCTGATTTTTAGCCAGATGCCAGACATAACTCCAATGCTTGAGCTTCCTTCCCTCGTCTTACAGGTTTTCTGAAGAACTCCAGTAGCATCCCCATATTATAGCTCTTTCAGTTATAGTTATGCTATAGCTCCACTGATGGGATGGATAGATCTGACAGAAGAGAGGTATTTTATAATTTTTTAATGGGCCAGTGTCCATGGGCTTTAACCTTTAGATCTGTTTCTTACCTTTTGTCACTCATGTTTCCTCAGGTGAGATAGTAAGGCCATGGCGGCTAGTGTTGGCTGATGGCCGCTCCTCAGGGCTGTAGGCTCTGGATGTCATTTCCCTCACCCTGCAGATCCGTGTTTATGGGGGAGCTCCAAGGACATTTCAGAATTCCTATTTTTCTCTCCCTACGTTGGAAACCCAAAGGGATTTTTCTTTTTGATTTCCTATCTTTGCAAGATCTCTCTCAAGCCCCTGTATAGTATTTGTATTTTTGTAGTTACTTACTTTGTATTATTTGTAGTTAAAACTTTAATATATTTGGAAATTATGTTTTGTGGTTATTCAAATATGCTAGTACTATTATTAAATTATTTGACTTCTTCTAACTATATAATTGTATTAGCTATGTCTTATATCATATTTAGTATTGCCTTTAATTTTGGCATTAATATTCTTTCATTAATTATTATTTTGATATTTCTTTTTTTTTTTTTCTTTTCTTTCTTTATTTATTTTTGGGTGCTGGAGATAGAACTCAGGGCCTTGCACTTGCCAGGCAAGCACTCTATCACTTGAGCTAAACCCTCAGCCCTATATTTATTTATTTTATTACAGCATTTTTCTTCTTATAGCTTATAAGTTTAATTTCTCCCACTACATAATAACTGAAGTTTTTAAAAATCTTTTTCATGGTTTTTGGCAATAATGATTTGAATTGATTGGATAAAGAAATACATTTACATTTCACAAAAACATTAAATATATTCTAAATTCAACAAAAGAAAACAACACTATTATAGCTGAAATTCAATTAAATTTAAATAATTTGGAAAAAGTTAATATTTCATTATCTTCCCCATTCATCCAAAAATTGATATGCCTTTTGATCTGTCCAAATATTGCTTTATACTTTTCATTAAACTATTTTATGTGATTATTTTGTTAAATATATTTTATTAAATTTATTCCTAAACATTTTAGCAGTTTTGTAGATTTTTTTGTGAATTTTGTCTCAGTTTTTGATTAACTTATTCAAATAAGAAGTTACAAGGCTTATTTTTTATCAAGCTTATTTGCATTTCTTCAGTATCAAGTTACTCATGTTCCTCAATATTTCTAATTTTCATATATTCTTTCAAATTTTCTATGTAATAAAATATACACAAATATATTTTAATGTTTTCTTAGTGTGTAATACAGATTTCAGTTTTGTTATATCAATTTAATAGTTGGCTAAAAATCTATAATACTTTGAGTTTACTTTTTATTAGAGAAGGCCCAGTAAATTTGTTTTTCCATGTAGTCAACAATATTTATTAAATAATATACTTTCTCTAATATTAGAATGCTGCCTATTATAAAATCAATTTTTAAATTTATTGCTTATTTTAAAAAATGTTTCATTACCTTATAAATCTGTACTTCTTTTTTTATCAATATATTTCAATTTCTTTTCATCTTTACTGGAGATTTTTATTTATAAATTTTGAACTGCTAATGAATCTAGCACTCGATTTTTGGTATAGAGTTTATCTTTTCCTTATTGTGCATAAAATGTGTTTTTATATCTAGAATATTGAACACTGGTTTCTCATGCATATTTTGACTGTTTGTCCTTCTGTCTCTATGTATGTCTTTACAAATGTTTAATCGTACTTTAAAATTATATACATAGGAGGAGTAATATGTGAATAGTCATCACAAAACTTACAAGACAGTAACCTATAGTTCTTTAAAGTTTTTATATTATATTTAAAAATCATCCTTGATTGATTTTATGTTAGTGCATGTTATAAAGGTAAGGAAATAAATTAATATCTACTGACCTCTATTCATCACTTTTGTCTAAAGAATTGCCAGTGAGGTGTTTATTACAAACTTCCTCAAAATCCTACCTACTCCTTGCCTAGTGTCCCTTAACCTGTGCATCTTTCTTACATTTCTTCCTATTTGTGTTATAATTACTGCAAATTATATAGCTTTCTACCACATTTAGTAAGTGGTTATAGCTTTTAAATAGCGAGCTATTGATTTTGTGCAGACATGTTCATTTTGCTTCAGGATACAATTTTAAAGTATTTTTTAGTGGATTTAAAAACTTTTTCAATATGCAAATACTTCATCTCTACATGATAGTTACATATTGAAGTTTAGTTTCTTACTCCACTTAAAATATAAATGTTCATGTTACCCTTATCTGCCTAAAACATAATATGTAAACACAGGAAATTTGAAGTAAATGGCTATTTCTGAACAGTAGGCAGTGTATTAAGAGCAAGAAAGACTGATGATCATTGAACATAACCTAAGTAGAAATATAATTTGAAAGTTTATTGTAAATTAATAGATTTCCCAAACTCAAAAGTTGAGAAAAAGTGGAGTAGCTCGTATCATTTAGATGCTTAGACTCTTGAACTGAGAATCACTCTCCTAATAATAAAAGAATGATTGACTATAAAGAAGGAAAAAGTAAAATGAGACAGAGAATCTATCAACCAGCTGATCACCGTGGAGCAAAGGAGAAGGAACTGAAGCAAAGGAGAAGGAGAAACGAGTAAAAGATAGTAAGATATGTAACGTAGGGCATCATTCAATCTTGTCAGAAAACAGTTGACATTTTATTCTTTGACTATCTAGGAAAACCGAGGACAATTTATCTCTCTCTATATATTTATTAATGTATTTATTTTTAATATATGCATGCACACATGCACATACATATTTTCCTTTGAAATGCATATATAGGATATGCAATTTGAGTTTATCACTTACTGAATAATGATTTAATTAGAAGAAAAATGGATGTTGCACAGAGATTAGTTGAAATTCTTAAAGATAACGTATCAATGCTCACATATAACCAATTGTTCAATAGATACTGAAGAAACTGCATCCATTGTTAAATAAAAGAGCCTGCCAAAGCATTTAAAATGATAACAGCAATAACAATGATAAAAATCCTGAAAATTATGTCATAAATTAAAAAAAATAGAATTCTCAACTCTATTTCTTTTTTTGTTTTGGCAGGGGGTGCTGGTTATAGAACTCAGGGTCTCGTGTCTGCTAGGCAAGCTCTTTACTGCTGAGCTAAATCCTCAACCTCTCAGCTCTATTTCTGATGATAGTAAATTTGATAAAAAATTAAAATTGGTTTGGTATTAAAATAAAATTGCAAGCCCATCTCACTTACCAATACAAAAGTAGGCAAAAAACCTCCAAATCTAGAAGTATATAAAAAAGTATTGTATTTTGAGTGATTTGGGTTTATCATATGCATGAAAGATAATTCAATACTAGAACATTTATTAACGTAATTCACCCTAGTAAAAGATTAAAGCTAAACAAAACATGAGCTTCTGAATAGCTGTAGTAATGAATGAAACCATGACAGCAAAATCAATGAAATGTGTTTATTAAAGGGAAAAAAACTCAACTTACAGAAGTAATGGTAATTTTCTCAACTCCTTAATAGATAAACACAAAAGATCCATATGAAGTACTGTACTACAATCAAAAATGAAATGTTTGGGACTGTCATTTAAAATAAAAAAGTAAACTGCTATCTACTTATATTCAGTATTATGCTGGAGCTCTGGGTCAGCTACCCAACTCAAGACAAAAAGGAATTAAATGTAAAATGATTAGATAGAATTTATTTGCAAATGATGCATATCAACATAGAAATCTATATCAAGTGTGTATTCTATACTTTTAGAATTAAAAGTTTCTATAAAACAATCATTAGAATTAGGAACAGTGTTCAGGAATATTAGTGAATATTGAATCATTATGTGGAAAGTAATCTGCATTTCAGTGATCAAATTCCATAATGTCCTTATAAATAGAAAGATTCATTATTTATTTCCTGTTAGTTTGCCTATGATAATTTAAAGATTCGATACAATTTGGATCTAAGCATCATTACAGTTTTCCTTGGAATTTAATCTGTTGATGCTAAAGTTTGTCTGGAAATGTAAAGTTCTAATACTAGCTAAAACCTCTGAAAGAAGAATAAGTTTCCGTGTCCTGTTTCAAACACTAAAGCTCACAGATTTTAGACAGTATGAGGCACATTAAACCAGATTAAGCCTAATGAAAGAAACTGAGCAGAGAGCTCTGAAACAGGCTCAGAATTTTCACAGTCCATATTTAGCAAAATTTACATTTTAGGCAAAACTGGAAAAGAAGGGTTTCTGATAAATATTGGTGTAATACTGGTTGTCTATGTGGAAAAATACAAAATTGAATTTCTCCCTGAACTGTACTCTAAATCAATACATAATGGATAACAAATTTAAATATAAAAAAACAATTTTAAACTCTTTAAAGAAAATTTGGGATGTTGACGTCTTCATATCACCAAGTAACATTTCTCATGTGAAAAATACTAGCTGTCACTTCAAAGAGCATTATAAAGAAGATAAAAAGAACCCCAGGCGTGACTAGGAAAAAGAAAAGCAACCAAGCAGAAAACTCAGCCAAAGACTTGAGTACACTTTCTTCAGAATAAGAAAAAGGAATAAAAAATGTGAAAAGAAATTTCAGCTCGATTAATAATCAAGGATGTTTTATTGACAACCTGTTAAAATTTTATGCACTTTGAATTGGCAATAATGAAAAAAATTGACAATAACAAGTTTTTCATGAGATGAATCAATGAAAATATGTATACTTTTAGGAGTAAAAATTATATAGTTTTCTTCAGAAAACAAGTATTACTAAGTTAAATTGAATAAACATACACTGTATAACAAATAATTCAACTGGTTTGTGAGTATACTGGAGAAGTGTTTGTTCATCTCCATGAAGAGAAATATTTAACATAATCACATTGTTTTATTATAAGAGTAAAAAGCTGAAGACAATACAAATGCCAGTAACAGCGTAACTGACAATCGTGCAGAAGACTGCATGAAATAGACCATGGTTACACTTCAAGAAACAAAGAGGAAGCACAGACTAGTACGTATTATATGGTTCTACTTTTTTTTATGTCACCAGTGAGCCAAACTAAACAAGACGGTGGAATCAAATTAACCTTTATAGAGAATTACCTAAACAAAATTAAGAAGTTATTATTTCCAGAGGAAAAAAGAGAAAAACCAAGAGATGCCCTCAGGGGATTTTCAGTCCACATTAACAATGTCGTACATGGTCAGCTAGATACAAATGCACTTCCGTGTATTCCTTGCTTAATATTTAAACTGTCTTTTTCTTTTCAAAAAGACAAATATATATTCCCAAGATATAATATATTTATTGTTTTCCCTTGGAATGAATTACCTTGGGGAGTTTGTGGAAATTATTTTAAGAAAGATGTCTTGAGCAACCTAGAAGATTCTTAAAAGTGGGCAAGTAGATTTTATGATAGGTGACCTTTAAAGTTTTGTGCCACCAGGTAGTCTCTGTCCTGATTCTACTTCAGTAATCTGCTAACCTTTATAATTATAACTTCCTTATAAAATCCTTATGTATTTTGTTACTTCTCCTGATAACATCTTTATTTTATGAAAACAGCACCTCAAAGATAGTGGTCCCTGAAGATACTTAGCCATCATTTTAGAAATCCCTGCACTGAATTATGAAATTGTATTGTCCTAAAGAAGCAGACCATTTCAGAGTAAAATGTCTGCACTCTGAAGAAAGAGACAAAACTGAACTAATCACTTTAGATAGATACTCCATTTCCTGCACAGCTGGGCTTGGTGTGCTCATTTTGTAAATATGCTTTGCTATTTTCCTGGTATTAGTTTGCTTGAATAGATTAGAAATTTGAAGGCTGCTTTGTCTAATGTCATAGTAAATTCATATCATGATACAAGAATACTTATAATCTGATATGCATGTATTCTTCCCCTACTTTCCCTTTGCTAGTGCTGGAAGCCAAGGGGTGAAATATCAAACAAAACCCTAAACTCAAGATTCTTGAGCTCTTGTGGCAACCTGGGAAAGTGCCATAAAAAAGACATGTAACCCACTGAACAGGGTACAAGACTGAAGGTATTGGTGTATTTTGACACCATGTTTGAAGAGATCCAGGAGCAATACATTTCTCCTTCTCTTTATAATGTGTTTCTCTGCAGTTGCTATCCCACCACCATGACCAGCAGGAAGTTTACCAGGTATTTACCCAGAGCACCCTTAGAATATAGGATAAGTTCAGTATAAAAAGTATAAGTGCTACATCTTTGATTAGTAGATAAAACAATATTTAAAAGGTGTTTTAGGTGGCTAGAACTGGATGAGAGGACAAGCCAGGACTATTCAGAGTGTGACAGTTAGAGACAATTTTTTAGAAACAACTGAATTACTCTA